>VZUI01045358.1:0-153797 GCA_013401135.1 Cettia cetti | reverse complement strand
TAGAATAGAATAGAATAGAATAGAATAGAATAGAATAGAATAGAATAGAATAGAATAGAATAGAATAGAATAGAATATTTCAGTTGTAAGGGACCTACAACAACCATCTGATCTGAGCACTTCAGGGATAACCAAAAAATAAAGCATGGTAGTAAGGGCACTGTCCAAATGCCTCTTAAACATGGTTAGTGACAATGGTTCCAAATCTGAAAATATTTCTGGTCTTTATTCTGTCCAAGCCAGAGGTGGATTTCCAGGTGTTTTCCTCAAATTCCCCTGGCAGTCCCAGTTTCATGGAACCACAAAGGACAGGTTAGGGAGGTTCTCAGGCTGTTCTTCCTAGTGCTGTCAGGTGGATAACTAGGAACCTGTCAAGATATTATTTTTAATCAGATTCATGGTTCCATTAAGAATTTTACAATTTAAATTTCTGGTGCAAAGTAATCTAAACACTCTGGCAGAATCTCAATAAACTGTATTTATAAATCCTTTTGTATGTATAAGTGTAAATATTTTTCATAACTAACTAGAAACTTTGGAACTGAGCTTTGAAATGCTGGGGAGTTGCTTTTCAGACAGTTTAAGAGAGCAGGAGCAGTAATGTTCAGCAATAGAGAAAGGGGATGTTTCCCGCCAGTTTTTCAGTTATGTAAAAGTGTTTCAGGACATTCTTCCTCCTGTCCTCTCAAAGAAAATAAGCTTTCTTTATGCAAATGCCAAGAACTAAAAACAAATATCCAAAACCCCCAAAAGTCATACATGGAAATTAAAAAAAACCCAAAAAACAAAAAAAAACCTAGATGCTTTTCATTTTTAGCAGGAATGGTTTAATATTAGGATCTGTTTGGTACACAAAAAGGCTCCCTGATATCTGTCCTTACTGTAAATTAGCAGGACTTAATTATTTCATGGCTATTTTAGATAAGATGTTGCAAGTAACCTCCTCCCTAAGCACCCTGTCTGAAAGGGAGAGGATTTTATTTCTGAGTAACCACACAGCACTTGCAAGTGAAGTTAAATAATTTTTAATTCTGAACTAGCACTCATCTGAGGGAACTGATCTAAACATATATTCCAACACAGGTCTAATAATGTTGGACTAGATAAAGGTGATTTTGTTTTCTGGATTTGTTTTCAACTTCATTTTCCAAACATGGATTTGGTTTTAAGTTTGCATTTCACTCTTTGGTAATTAAAGCAGCTGTGCTTTGCCTACAGTGTGTGGATTAAAAAATAGCTGCTTGTAGGATTGAACTTTGTGTTTTATTCTATTGATGTCCCTTTCTTATTCCTTACTCCCCACTCCAATTCAGTTTTTAAATTCTTCTCATATTTTCTTGGTGGTTTTCCTTTTCTCCCTTGAGTTTCTTCTTACTGTCTTGAAAACTGAGGAGGAAATATTGCTGAATAAAAGTTGCAGTATTGACTATTGCTCATTTGAAGCTGTCAGTTCTTAAGATGTCATGTGAGGTCTCTGAGAAAAAAAGTGGTATGGAACTATATTTCAAAATGAACTATCTATTTTTGCCATTCTAGTGAGGTCATTGACTTTAATAACTTCTGGGAGATGGTCAAATGAGCAAGAATAGGGTTTCTAAATATTTCTGGTTACAGACTCTCTGTGTCCTCTGGTCACTTCCTGCTGATCACACCACAGATTGCTCCATAACTTGGGAAACCTGTGAAAAATCACTTCCCCTTTCCACCAGCATCCCTTTTTTTACTTCATAAAATTTTCCCTGCAGGCCTGGAGCTGTGTTCAGGGTTTGCAGGAGGGAACTGCTGCTTTAAACCACAGTGTATGGGTCATCCCAACTGGTGTCATAGGAGGCCTGTTGTTATTATCCATAAAAAAAACTCTTAAGGGCTTTAATTGCCAGTGGTGTTGGGCTGCAGCTTATCTTTTAATGCAAGGGAGGCTTCTAACCATTTCACCTATTTTACATGCTGAAATCCAGCTGACAAAATGTGCTTTTTGTGGACCCATCTTTTAAGTGCAGATGAGCATTTATCTCTGGAATTACCAGGAGATACTTGAGTATCTTCTCAAGCCTTGGTGAATAATGCCAGTGTTGCTGTCTTTACCTTTGGTTGTTTCTAATGCTGTCAGAGTGGCGGGCAGTGTAGTGGGCAGGCATCCTGTGAGTATATGCAATATGTTATGTAATTTATTTAGCCCAGCTGCTATGAAAAGCACGATAGGATGGCTACCTTCACTGCTCTCTGCACTTCAGAGCCTTTGAGCAATCACAATTGCTGTTGTCAAATGTAAATCAGCTGGGAAGCTCTTGCAGGAGACTTGGTCCAGGTGATGGATGTGATCTTGGGAGCTGAAATTCATCTGCTTTGATTCTTTTGCTGCCTGTGCTTCCTTGGGCATTTATTTTTTTGTTTCAGTGATGGAAATAGAGAAGCATAGATCATCAAGACCTGCTTGAGGCAAACCAATCTGTGTCTTCCAGAGCCGAAGTGAGGAATAAGGCTGCTACAATCAATCTGTGAGTTTCAAGCATTGTAAAATGGAAACAACTCCCACCTTTCTGGAAAGAATCTTAAGACTTTAGCAAACAGCATGGGAAAGGAATACATCATGTACTGGCTGCCCTTTAGCATAGGTAAAAGGTGTAAAAACCAAGGTGGGGAAACTCTGGATGTTGTGATTCAGTTTAGACAAGGGAGGTCACAGCAAACTTGAGCTGATTGCTCAGTATTCTGTCAGTGAGCATATTTTCATTAAATCTGGCAACAAAGCACGATATTCAAGAAGGAACAGGTTGCTTAACATGCTTTCCCTTTCCCACATGATACCATCAGAGGTGAGGTAATGTCCTCTCCTCAAAGACAAGATGTGGTGGGTAAACTAAATACATTTATAGTAAAGTAAATGTTTATACTAAAGTAAATATAAGCATATTTACTTTAGTATGCTATAGCTTACAATTATTCTCATATGTTTCTTGTTATGAATCACAGTGCCCTGAAATGATGGACACTCTTCTCCAAGTGCTCCAAATCACCATTAATTAAATGATGATTAGCTAAACCCTCCTGAAGGGAGCTGGGGTAGTACTACCTTGTGGTACCCCTTAGTAAGGTTTGTTTCTGTGGGAGGGTTTTCAGAGAATTAGGGATGTTTTTAAAGCCTTGGTATTGTGTTTTTTCCTCTCTCAACTTCAGCATGAGTTTTGTTAAACTGAAAATCTTCATTTATAAGTCTGTTACTCTACTTATGTCCTATGTTGACATAGCATGTGATACTTTCTTTTTGTGGAGCAAAATTATTGGACTTTTGATTGTTTGGTGAGCCCATGGGTGAGTTTAAATTTGGCACTGATAACTGCAGTGCCACAGCCTCCTTTGATTAAACCTCTCATGGAACTGCTGGATAAAAACAAGGGTTAAGATAAGGCATAATTGAAGATCATCTCTTTCATGCCTATCAAATGAAGTAATGGATGAAAGCCTCCTTAGAAATGGTATGTACATTTTTAATTTTTTTTTTTTTTCACTTTTTCAAGGAGGCAGCCTTGCATTCTCTACAGCTGAACTTTTGTTTGGTTTCTTATCTTAACTCTTGTAATACTTTCTGAAATAAATTGCCACCTGAGAGGTTAAAGAGGTTGTAAAGAAGCATCATTATATTGTTTTGGTTCTTTTTGCATTGACATAATTAAAGTCCTTTGGGTTTGATTTAAGAAGTCATCTTGTTTGGCTCGCTACTAAATTTGAAATTATATTTATTCTGTGCATAACCATAATACTGAGGGGGAAAAATGTTAATAATTAATATAACTGAAGCAGGGGGGAATTATTTCCTCTTCAGAAATCTTTTGAGATAGCCAGAAGGTGTGCTTTCTCAAAGCTAGACTAGGTATTCTTATTTTCTAAAAATATTTTAGCTGCTTTAATAAAGCCTGTGAAAAATCCTTGTGGAGGAAGGAGGGGTAGTCTCTTCAGATCACAGGGAGGATAAAGGTTTCAAATAAAATAGACCCAGACCTGGATAATCCAGACCTGAGGAAAAAAAAAAATATAGGAACAGTAGACCTTTTAGACAGTCTTGGGAAAAAGAGGAGTGGAATTTTTAACTGTAACAACTAAGTCTTCAAATGCCAGTAGGCAGAGGCAGACTGTGAGGTGTGTCTCAAAACTAGCATGTGGTTCTGATCTGTTAATAGCTCTAAAACTTCAAGAAATACCAAATAATAAATCACCTTTCTAACAGAGTACTGCTATCCCTTTTGTCTGGGGGCTTTGTGTGGTTCCTTGTGAGCACATTGATATTAGAGCTTGATTGAGAACAAGTCAACTTGTTCCTGAAAATTGAAAATAGTCTATTGTATATCTGAACCTGGACACACCTGTACACAAAATGAACTTCAGTTATGCCTGTCTAGGTATGGTCTCTAATATGGTGTAAAACCTGACATGTCTCGTTAACATTAACTGTGGATACAGATCTTGCATAAATACTGTGGGTTTGTGATTGATTTATTTATTAGTGATTTCATTTTTACTTTTCATTACTTGTGTAAAAACTTGTTGCCATGAAGGTAACCAGTGTTTGGTGTGACTCATCATGGAAACCTGAGGGAATGTTTGGCTGGAATTTCTAACCTGCCAGCTCTATATAAAGCAAGAAAGGGTTTATTTTGTTCAGTTGCAGAGTCTGGTATTGACTTTAGGCTGTAGTGCTCAAATGTCCTCAAATCACAGTGCTTTGCTCCCCTTAAAAATAAGGGTCTCTTAACAATGCTCAGCAATGACTCAGGTGTGTGGATATCTGAATTTAAGTTTCTATACTTAGAATTGAGGGCTTAACTGGAATTGCTGAGATTGGGGGTTCTGCCAAGTATCTTTATTCAGAGGCAAATCACAGAAAATAATCTGAGAAGGGTGCTTGATTTTTCTTTAAGGTTACCTGTGTGAATTTAGCAATCATAAAATGTAATGGAGATACAGGAATGGAAATAGACTAGAAACCAATGGAGTGTGGCATGAGTTGTAACAATGGATTTACTGTGGCTCCACCTTGAAATGAAGAGACCAGCAGAGTTTTCCCTGTAGATTGGCACCCTTTTACCTGGCACAGATATCCTGATGCCTGTCACATGCCAGGAGTAGGCATTTTCCCTGTGGGTATGGCTGGAGGTTGCAGTTTAGGGCACAGCAAGTGTTACTCTGCCTGAAAGTGTCATTTCCTCAACATTTTGCTCTCAGTTTCTTGTGTGGAAAGGATGAGAGACATAACTTCTTTTTTTTTTTTTTTTTTTTTTTTTTTTTTTTTTTTTTTTTTTTTTTTTTTTTCCTCCCCCATGTAGCTTCAGCACCCTCCCTGCTCCAATTTCTCATCAGAGCTGCTGGTTTATCCCGTTTTTCTGTATAAAATTCTATTCAAACAAAACACAAACTTTGTATTTCCACAGCAGGGTTTGAATCGCTTCTTTAACTTTCTGGGTGGAGGAGGGAAGTCTTTTGAAAAGCAAACGGGAACACTTTGTGCAAAGGGCTGGGTTCATAATTCAGCATTATCCTAGAGCACACTAGGATAGTGAGCAAGTATGTGATATTGAAGATTTGCCAGATACCAGAGCTCTGGATGACTGGAATATATTCTTCAGAAAGCTGTGAGATCTGACTACACAGTTATTCTTTTCTAACCACAGAACTAACAAGTGTTGTCGAAGCTGGGTTTTCCACTGCTCAGCTGCTACTTAAAAGCCAAACTTCTAGGGAAGTCCCACATCTTATTTGAATATGTGGATTATAAATGCATATTTCAAAAAGTCTCCACATGTAATTCAAAGTTGTTAATTGGGGGATATAAATATGTGTTGTTCAAGTGCTTGATCCTACTGGGCTCAAGCCTGGGATTAGATGATCTAAAAACTCCCCTGCAATGATGTGATATTTGTGATGGATATTATTAGTAGTTCTTTTGCCATTTAATATGTTCTGGTCCTTTCAAAATCAGGGGCTGTGCACCTAAGTGGGGGCAGCTCTTTGCCTTGCCTTGGCTGCTGTGACCTGGGTCAGGAATTGGTGGGGAATGGAGGGGGAATTTTGCCTTCTGTGCAACTTCAAGCCCAGTGTGGGAGACGTTCTATTTCTTAGGTGTCCAGCCTGAGATACTAGGTCAGGAAACTGAAATATTTCAATCCTCAGATGTTTATGTATATAATTTAACAAAATACCTTTTATACCCAGTTTCTCCAAGGAATCTGTGGAAATTTTGCAGCTGAACTGAGGTGTCTGATTGCCAGGATAATTGTCTCATGTACTTAACAGATATGTGTAGTCTGCAAGGAATATACAGCTGTTCTGTTTGTTATGTTATGGGTTTGTCTTTATTTTCTCTTTCCTTTTATTCACATCAATAGAACTGATCTCTTGTTTGGGATGAAGGGGAGGAGAGGAATGTCATTCTCTCTGCAGATGATTTACTTTATGTGTCTAGGACTAAAGCAAATATTTCTTTTCTCCTATTATATTTCATTCCTAGGGTTGCACCCAGAAGTGACAGCCTTCCCATTAGTGTGATTTGTGGTTGGTTTGTTTTCATTTCAAGGGCTCCTCAGCACTGCTAGCAGCAGCCCAGTAGGTACTTTTCCACTGGATGCAAATCCAGGTGTGTTCTTTTCATTTTAAAACTTCACAGTTAAAAGTGCAGAGAAGACATTCCCCCAAAACAGCTAGAATTGTATTTGCACAGTTAGAATAATGTAACTTGCCTTCTTATCACACCCATCCTAGCATCAGTGTTGAATCAGTACCAAAAAGAAATCCAGGGAAATAAATTTAAAGTTCAAAGACATCTTTATCTTAATACATCAGCATGTGATCTGGGATTATAGCAAATATAGTTGTGCTTCAGAGCAACCTCACCCTGACACATCCTGGGCTGGCAGTTAGTGCTGTCCAGTGAGCAAAGCCTCTGCTCAAAATTGGTATTAAGAAACCTCAGATTTAATTTGACCCTTGCTGGATTTGGCCTCATGACACTGCAGGAGTTCTTGCCTGTCAGAAAAGGAGTTTTTCTTGTATCTGAAGATGTGCCAAGATACTTCCCACAGCAAGACTGGTTCTGTGGCAGCAGGAGCTACAGAAGGGTAACAACATTTGCTGAAGAGTAGTAAAAGTGAGGAGCCAGGGAGAAAAGTCCTGGCAGGGGAAAGCCCTCAGAACCTGTCCCTCCTCCACCCTGCCAGTGAACAGAGCTGGGCTGGAAAGCTTAGGGTGCGTGGGGCTGGGCTCTTCTGCTCTGTCTTCTGCTCTTACTCTGGTAGAAATGGTTTATTAAGGCCAGAAATGACTGCTGGGCAGCCTCTAACACCAGCAAGAGAAGTTTAGATTTATTCCTGCTTCCCATTGAGCAGAATGGATTTAAAGTATTCATCTCTCCACAAAGCAATCTCTAACTCTACATTTCTTGCTTCTCAGCAGATGACATTTATAGCACCTTGTTAGGCCCTGGGTTTGGAGATTTCTTTAACACTGGGAAAAACTTATTGTTGCCCATCCTTACCTTTCTGTAAACAAGGATTTTTGAAAATTGCTGTTTTGTACAGATGTACGTATTTTTTGAAGAGATTTTTTTCAGGATACTTCTTTAACCTTGGCTGACTATTTTGGGGTCTCTGGCTTCCTGGCAGAGACTGTGTGTTTGCCTTTGTGCTCCTCCTTGTCCTGTTTCTTGATCTACTACAGTCCCTCTTTTCACTTAGTGCAACAGTTTCTGTTATTTCCCACGTGGGGAATCCTAGGATGTGTTAATTGCTTAAAATGGTCAGAGAGAGCAAGAACCCAGGGGCATTGGCTGATCTGGTGATGAGGCTGTGAAGGACTTCTAGGAAATATGGTTGAGAACCATCATGTTTTTACAGCAACAAACACAGTGTCCCAAAATGTTGGGACACAAATACACAAAATGACCTTTGTAAATAACTGAGGTGGCCTTGGTAGATTGTTATCTGAGGGGCTCTTGGTGTGTTGACAAGGAGGGGGTAAGCCAGCGTGAACCTCTGATGTTTAAAATCTTCTCTGAAATAGTCCCAATGTTCATTATTGAAGGGTGTGAAGCTGTATTGCATGCTATGGCGCTGTGTTTTTACTCCTTTCAGTGTACAAAGCCTTGTCTAGACTAGGATTTATACCACTTCTGTGATTAGCTTCTTGGTGGCTGTAAACTCTAGCCTAGGTAAGAATGTGTCTTTCATCACTTGCAAAGGCTTTACCTTCCCTCCATTCCACAGGATTAAACTTGACAGGTTCAGTGTGGCAGAGCGCAGTTTTGGCTTTTTTTTTTTCTTTATTCCCCATGTGGTATGGTGCTGATTCTATTTGTAAGGCAGAGTGTGGACCCAGTCCCCACTTTAAGCACTGCACAAACTGAAAACAGCACCGAGGTGCCAGCTCCAAATCATTTGCAGAGTATGAAGAACAGGAAACAAAAATTCCTGGTAGACGGGAGGAGCACAGAAATTAGTGAACCAATACTGGCATGTCCTTGGCAGTCCCTGCAGTCAAGCCACCCTCTTAGTTCTGTTTTGCCCTGGTGAGGTGATGGTCTGAGCAGATCACCCTGCCATCATACATTTTGATCTTTGTCAGGATAAATGTTGTGAGTAGTATTTGCATTTTTTGGTGATGCTGAACTGCTCAGTTCCGGTACAATTCATCAGTGACCAGATAAAACCAGACTGAGAACAGCTGTGAGCATTATTCTATCCAGAACATCTGTACCAGATTTATCTTCCTGCGTGGTTGAGTGGCATTTCTGGGGAAGTCCACAAGCCTTCCTTTGTCCCCACCGTGAGTCCTTCAAATGGCCTCCTTGTTCTCCTGGTGTGTTACTTGTTAAGCAAATTAATTGATGAGAAGGGGCATTGTGGGACTGTTTGAAGCTGTGAACCACAGGAGCTGTGGTTCCAGAGTTGGCCAGAGGCTTTTTAGCATTATCACTGGAAAATTCTAGATCTTCAGAAGGTGTGATGTGCCTGTGGCACCTTTGGTTCCAGTTGCCATCTGTCCCCTTGCATGGTTTACTTATTTTTCAGCATGCTGCTTGATTAAACTCCTAGGGATCTCACGAGGCCTTCCATACTGGGATGAAAACTTTCTGGAAATGCAAAATTATCTAATTCCCCCCCTCACTCACTTGGCTCAGTTATCACCAGATTGTGGAGTTTTACAGATCTGGGCCTTTCCAGACTTTGTGCTTCTGTGCTTGTTCTTCTTGGATCAAGGGGCAGGACAGGAACTTTGTGAATCCCATGTCAGATTTTCCAGATGGAGCATTAAAAAAAGTCTGTTCATATATAAATAATTTTGGGAACAATAACAGAGTTAAATATCTCTCCTTTGTTTACAAACTACAGTCAGGAGAAAAAACCCAAACACAGACTGGTTTGTCATGAGGCAGTGCTGGTAAATGCTGGGTGCTTCACCTTTCCTTTTCTGGGAGCAAGATTTCCTCTTCCCCCAAGGTTGCTGAGGGAGCACATAAACCCCCATGATTTGGTCAAAAGTGGTTGAGGAATTAAATATATATTAAAATATATTTAATAATAGAAATAAAGTTTAAACTAGGCTGAAAAACAGGCTTTTGAGTACATATCTTCAGGAATTTTTGAATTTTACTTTCTAGTGCTGTTAATTCCCAGCTGTCAGCCAGGAGCCTAGAGATTTGAAAGAGCCTGGTCCCACAGGGAGAAGCTCAGGGTGAATTTGAGTTCAGTGCCCCAGAACCACATTTAAGGCAGAGCCCTTTCATAGTTGAGTGGCACACAGAGCTTTGGACATAGTAAAACATCACAAGATGTCTTCTGGCGCTTAAAAAATATGACAGATGGATGTTTTTAAGTCTCTGGAGGGATTAAATCTGTGGTTTACTAATTTTGTAGTTCCCAATGGTAGTCCAGTTACTTGCTGGTTCTAGTTACTGGAAATTCAGGCTCCAGTGCTTTTCAGCTTTTCCTTGAGTAATGCTTTCTTTGCTTTGCCTTCTCTGAACAGTCCTTTTTGCCTTAACTCAAGTTACACATTTTAGACTGTGAAGCTACAAATAGCTGAAAGTAGTGTTAAAATATTTAAGGCTTAATTTATTTGTAAAGCCAGCAGGTTCTCTAGCCATGCTGAGGTCTGCTCAACAATCTGTGTAATTTTTTTAGTATAACTTCCTCCCTCAAGCCTTCTTTCCATGGTCTTCCTACTGATGCTTTGGTTTGGACAGTTTTTTTGTCCTAAGTTTATGCTGCACTTAATATAGTGGGATGCTGGGCTGTGGGTCTCATAGGTGCTCCTAGGGGTCTAAAATGGGAGCATTTTTATTTCCTCTTTATACAAAAATTATTTAATAATAAAATAATAAATAAAACTCTTTTTTTCCCCCCTCTTTATAAATAAAATGTAGTGTGGAAGGTGTTTTCAGTTTGAGATTTATGCAGCTGGCTCCATGCTTTTGAGTCTGGAGGAAAATCAGTGTGTGTTCATGAGAACTAAGCTCCACGTTGTCTTGCAAGAAACAAGATGTGACTGTGGTCCTGATTTAGAGAAATAAAGGGTATTGTTCTTTTTATTTTTGTTTTCCAAAAGAAATGCCTATACTATGATGTTTTATAGTGGCTGTAAAGTATTTTCAGTGTTTTTTACTTACAGAGGAGTTATTCTATTTTTGCTTCCATCCTGTAAAGAGTAGTTGATGGCTCTACATGTTAAAGAAGTAGTTAATTTACAGAATCACAGGATAGGTAGGGCTGGAGGGTACCTCAGGAGATCACCCAGTCCAACCCCCCTGCCCAGGCAGGGTCACCTGAAGCAGGTGACCCAGGAAGGCATCCAGGTGGGTTTGGAATGTCTCCAGAGAGGAAGACTCTACACACACTCCATGGCAGCTGTTCCAGTGCTCTGCCACCCCCAAGGTAAAGAAATGCTCCCTCATGCTGAGGTGAAACTTGTTTTAGTTTATGGCTTACAGTTGTAATTAAACTAGTGGCTGCTCATTACTTGTAACAGAGGAAAAATGCTCCCTGGAAGCAGTTGTGGCACTTCTGCCATCACTGTGATAGCTATAAAATTGTCTTTATGCACCTGCTCCAGCAATGCCTACTGTGCATCTCTGCCTCCTGCCACCTGAGAGTGATGACATGACCTGGGGTGTGATTCCTAAATCAGGGGAAGGAGAGGAAAAAATGAGAGTAATACATGGAATGGTGAATGCATGGATGTCACAGAATATTAATTAAACAATCTGTATTGAACTAAAATGGCTGAAGGTTACAACTTTTGAAAACCTTTGGCATTCATTTTCTGAAGAAATTTGAGAGAAGAGGATTTTCATGCCCAGTGTTGGAAGATGGGATGGAAAAGAGCAGGAAAGGCACTGCAGCCACCATGGCAATCACCAGAATACAAAGTCCCAAGCCCTGGTGCACTCTCCTCTCCTCCTGGCAGCTTCAAATTAAAACTGACTTCTGCCATTCTGTGATTCTGTAAGATCTGCCTTAACCTTCCTGAGATTTCTCAATATCCATGTGTGAATCTGTCCTTCCTGAAAGCCTGGCACACTGCTGGGATCCATAGCTCAGGTGTGTGGGTGCCTTGGGGTCTGAGGACCTGAGAACCATTAGGGTTTGAACCAGAAGGATGTGAACAGAAATAAAAAGCCAATAAAATATACAGATATATTCATGCTTGCAAATATCCTCAGGCAGTATTACTTTGAATGCCGTGCATTTTTCTGCTAAGCAAGAGAAGGAGAAAGGAATATGTTCTGATTACTTTTGTTTGACAAAGAAAGGAAGCCTAATTTTTAACTATTTCATGTTTTCTGAACAATTTATGGCCGTGATTTTGTTATTCAAACTCATAAAAAAGATCCTGTCTTTTTATTGTGCTTCTAAAGATAAAATCTTTGTCAATGGGCTCATAAAATAGTGAGGTCAAGATATCTCCCAGCTTTGAAATGTTCAAAAACTAAATTTTTATTAGGATGCAGTTTGTTACAGTTCTTGTCCCATGCCATATGGACAAAGATTGGACTATTTGGTGTATATTTTTTAATTGAGTCAAACTTAGAGGGTATTTTTAATGCAATTTCTATAAAGTTCCATAGTTTTAGGAACAGTCCAGTGGAGAAACACATGCACACTCTCCATTACCTCCAGTCTGTGAGGGGTGAGTACCTGTCTCATGGGTTGGGCACAGAGGGAATTGGGGTGACATCAGGCTGATTCCATGGTCCTTGGTCCCTTCCAGGTCAGGATATTCTGATTCCAATCCTTGTATTATCTGTATTGTTATCTTGCTTGATGATGTTTTGGAATTGTAGAGTATTTGGAGAATTTTATTTGGAGGTTATATGTGGGGATTGGGAATTCTTGTGAATGTCTCAGCTTTGTTTTTCATCTTGAAGTCTCTGCCCTTCATGTTTTTAAGAAAATCTTATAAAAGCTAATCTTTGATGGTAGATAAAAATCAAGAGGCATATGAGAGAGCCAATTAATATTCTAGAATTTCAGAGTCCTTGTGTTGTAGTTGATTTCTTGTGATTGGTGTCTTGTCTTGTGATTTTAGGATATGTACATATGTACTGTATACCAAAAAAGGCAGGAATTGGAGGAAAATTTCACCATCTGAGCTTTTTGCCTTTTTTTTTTTCCTCACTCCTTGAGCTTATATTGGATGACTGCAGGGAAAAAAAAAGGGTGGTGGTGGGGAATGTGCATAAGACACAGATTTGTTGATCACATAATGGTGTCAATTGTTCTCAGCAGAGCAGTGAATGTTTCTGGGACTTAATTGTCCTCCACAATGAGTAACATGCTCTGTCTTGTACTGGGGTAAATCAGCCTTTCAGAGGAAGAAACACATGATTTTTGTCTTAGTGATCTGCTTTTTCTTCCTTGGCATTATAAAAATGAGTGAAATAGATTTTGTATGGATGTGACTTCTTTCCTTTTCAAAAGTGATTAAGATACTATAAATGTTTAAGATAATGCAAGGAACTTCCATAGGCCAAATTTCAATCTTAAGGGACAAATATCATTCTTGCTGGTGAAAACTTTCAGAAACACCCTATTATTCAATGGGAACTGGCATCCCTCTGCAGTTCAGTGGAATCCATAGCACTATTCCCAATTTTTTTCAACTGTTTTGATGGTTTGATAGATAAGTATTTACATTATGCTGCTTGAGGGTTTTAAAATGAATTTTCATGGATTTATGAAAAAGAGTGTATAACAAATCTTATAAATCTTTAGTAAGATCACAATTTAGCAAATTGTATTAATGCAATAATGCATGGTTTAGATGCCTAAAGGTGTTTAGGCACCTCTAAGATTTGACATAGCATCATTTAGGTGAGTAGAATACACACCAACAACTCAGTGCTCATTACATTGGTTATGTGTTACCAAATGATAAATTACCCTTCTGAGGTATTTTGTTCCTGATTATTGGTAGTATCTATCTCTGCCTTATGCTATTTAAACTGCTGAAGTGGTAGGAGATGCTGGTGAAGGGAGGAAGGGATGTGCATGATGCTGCATTCTAGGAATAGCAGCAGTGTTAAATATTTAAACCTGGCCCTAGCTCTGATATGTGGAGGTAGAGATGAGCTGTGAAAACCATAAAAAATGGGGAGAAATGCACTGTAGAGAGACATCCTGGGAGCTCAGTTTATTGAATTTAAAAAGGGGATGGTGGAGAATTGTCTTCAACTCCTTGTCCAGGAAGGCATGTGGAGAAAACTTGGTAATAGATGCTTCTTAAATTTCTATTAATGTGCTGTCTGAAGCTTGGGCTAGCAGAAACCTGAGTTACAGCAAGTGTTTTTAATATGGTATGGCTTTAATTGTCAGAACAGTTTGCTAGCAGTTGTGTTGTAATGTTAAATGAACCCCTGGTGCTTTTCTTGTTTGAAAAATAATTAATTTGGGACAAACCTACAGGGGTCAGCCTTGAACACAGAAGCTCCAGCTGGCTCCTGAGTTGTGCATTTTATAGCAGTTGTGACCCTGGAAGGAAACCTGTGCTCGTTCAGGAGCATCTCAGGAAGTCTGTCATTAGTAAACTTCTTAATTAGTGAATCTCCCCGGGCTCTAGACCAGCCCTGTTCGTGGAGCAGAGGATGTTAATTAATTTATCCTTGCTTACATGTTTGTGATGCAAATACACAAAGTATTGTTTCTGTCCTATTGCATGAAGGGGAGAGGGGTGAAATTGCTTCTCAATGCAGCAGCACGGGGTCTGTGTTTGCTCTCTTCTGTAATGGCAAAGCCTCACTCTGCAAAAATCACTACTCAGGCTTTTTAATTCTCATATGGCAAACTGTAGCTCTTGTTTCAGTTGCCATAACTGCTGAAATTCCTGGATTTTTATGGATGATCAGTTGTGATTTAGGACTGGAATCACAGGTACTTATGAGATAGGTGATTCAAAGTCAGATTTTTTTTTTGTAAGAACACACACAGGAGAAAGAAGGTTTCCCTCCTCTATTTGTTTTCATCTGTCTCCCCACATGAAGGGCATACTTCCCATTTTTTGGCTCTTCCTGTTTATTTTTCCTCCTTTCTCGGTATATTAATATTGCCCTGTCAGGACAAATTTAATTAGAGGATATATGGAGGTGAGTGCATATATTGGTGTATATTTGCACAAGCATGCATTCATTGTGCTTGATTAAACCTCAGGTTAAAAGTTAAAAGACCAACTGAGGATATTTTTCATATATGAGGTTTGGAGATCTCTCTGTATATCTGAGGGTGACTGGATCATTTAGTAAATGAATTATTCTATTGAATCTACAGAGTTACAAGGTGAATTGTTACTACAACTGTTTTACAGACCTGCAGCCCAGAAGTGTTGGCTACCCATTATTTACATGGTTTCAGCTAAAGACATTTCAGCAGCCATGCGTTTGGACAAATTTAATCCCAAGGGGAGGGGCAAACTGCTTTTAAAGCACGGAGTTGGAAAACTGACCGGATGTCACACTGCATAATACAGGCTCTCATTTTCTCTTATTATATTAATGGAAAAACTCCTTTGCATTTTATGTTTTGCTGTGGTTTTTTGTGGGTTGTTGTTGTGGGGTTTTTTTTTGGTTTTTTGTTTGTTTTTGTTGTTGTTTTTTCTAACAGGCTGATGGTGATTTTGTGGTGGTGTGGAGTGGTTGGTGTCTGATGTCAGTGCTGATGTTAAATTATGACAAGGTTGCTGAAATGTCATGAATGGAAAACCTCCCACAGGGTAATTGTGAATAACATGAATGTATGGGGTACCGTGCTTACAAAATCTTGTGCCTATAAATACACCCTATAAAGCAATAAGATCATAGAGTTTTAACTAATTGGGGGGGGGGGGGGGGGGGGGGAGGAAATCATTGAAGTGGCCTTGGCTGGCTCTCTGTACCCAGGGAATTTCAGCCCGGGGTGGAGGTACAAGACATGAACAAGCCGAAGAGAGAGAGCAGTGACCGCGTCCCTGCAAGCTCTTCCAGGAGCAGCCCGAAAGCGGGCGATGCCCGGCGGGCTGTGCTGCTCTGCCCCGGGAGCACACGCCCTTCCCGGGAATGCTGAGTGGTTGGCAAGCCGGGTGTATCTCGGCGCCTCACTGACATAAGGGAGAAATTTCCCTCAGTCCAGGCGAAAAATCATCTCCCCCTGCCCTTCTGTTTAATTGCTGGTGGCTCTTTTTAATATGATGCAGATTTATGAGGCTTTTGGCTCTTCAGCCAGCGCGGAGTAGTGCCACTGACTTCAGCCGAGCAGCACTAGCTGGCACAGCTGAAAATGATGTTGTGCAGCTCTAGTATCCTTATTCCCTGGATATGGAGGAGGGATATTTTGCTTGGTTGCCGTGCCGCAGATCGCAGGGCTTGCGGGATGCACCTTGGCTCATAAACTCCAGGTGGGGATGCTCCGTGGCAGGTTTGGAGCCTGAGGAGGGGCACCCGAGGAGCCTGGCTTCACCCGCTGCAGCCTGAGGTCCTTGTGCCTCGGCTGCCTCCAAGCATAACCCAAGGAAGGGATGTGGAAATGGGAATCCCGCGTGCCACCAGGGAAGGAGTTAAATTTTTAAAAAGGGTTATCTCGGATAATGCCTTTCCCTGCCCAGTTAGGAGGGAAAGGGTTCAAATGTTTGCTTTGCCTTGTGAACTTCCCTGCCTGTGGAAGGATGTCCGGAGGCTGAGGGCTTTCAAATGCAAAATGAGGGTCCTTAGTGCCTCCCATCCTCTCTGAGAGTGTCTCTCTTTAAACCATGGATCTTTCACTATGCCAGGAAAAGGAGCTGAGCACTGATGACTCCCAAAATGCACTACAGCCCCTTCAATTCTTAGGAACTAGAGCTTTAGCCCCTTTCCTGGTATTTTTTTCCCCTTTCTTTCCCTGTTTCTTTTGCTTTATTTCACTGTTGGATCTGTAATGGGAAAGTTAATTTGAATCTCACTTGTGGAAAAACACTGAATCATAGCTTCTTGCAGACTGGGATAGAATAAAGAAAGCTGTCTAGTACATTTTATTTGGGAGGGGTTTTTTTGGTTTTTTTTTGTTTGGGTTTTTTTTTTGTTTTTTTTTTTTTGTTTTTTTTTTTTGTTTTTTTTAACCAAAGAGTAGTATTCTAGTGGCTAGCAGCAATTGCTTAGGAAAAGAGAAGTAAGAAATAAAGTGTAACATTAAAGGATGGGATTGCTGCTTCTAATACACAGCAGGGTGAAGACTTTCTAAGCCAAAAGATGTCTCTGATTCATCACTTGATCCCTGAGATTTGATCCCTGTGATGCAGGGGTCCTTCATTAATTTGTCTGACTCCTTTTTGACTCAGTGACCTGTGCTGAGACCTTCCAGTTAAGTGTTTTAAAGGCGACCAACCCCCCGATGATTTCATGGCTTGCTCCCAGCCTTTACCCTGGGAGAAGAAAGGAGCAATGATTTCCTACCCTCTCTGTGCTACTTGTGATAGGACACACAAGGACCTTCTATAATTCCTCTGATTTTTCCAAGGCTGAAAATTTCTTCTGCTTGCAGAAAAGTTGCTTCCTACCTCTGATCATATTTTTATCTTTTCCCTTTCTGTCCTTTCCTGCATTTCTGAGTGCACTCCTGTTCATTTGATTTTTGTGTGGCACCTGAGGATGTGGCAGTTGGGGTTTCTGTTTACTTCAGATGCCAGGAACACTTTTTTTAGATCTCATAAAATCAATCAGTGCAGTTGGCTGCAGATATAAAGTGATCCTCATACAAACAGACTTTGTCCAGAATAGAGTCCTTCAATTCCAACATACTTGTAGCAGGGCCAGGATTTGTTGCATGCAACCTGGTATTTAAACAAAGCAATGAAAAACAGTATTATGAATAATTTTTCTCAGAAGTCCTTCCTGTGCTGTTTCCAAGAATGGACTATAGATTTTTTTTGGCAACACTTCATAATTGCTTATATATTTTCTCCTGTGTCTCAGGTGTACTGTTTGGAAAATTTCTTGTCAGAAATGCCCAACCATCAGTGAGATTTGTGTAGGAACCATGTACAATATCAATGAATAAATGCACTCTTGAATTGCCATTTCACTATTTTTTGGGGGAGAAAAGAGAGCTAGACTGAAAAAAGGAAGTTTGTTCTTTCTGTCTATCTCAACTAATTTTGTTGTGTTCCCCAAGGTTGCTAACATGCTTAAGGAGCGTCGGTGTCTGGCTTATCTGAACCAGCACTGTTCTTATTTTTAAGGAATTTTTCCAGGTATTCTCACTCTACCTTCCTTGTGTGCCAAACAAAAAAGTGCAAATCAAAGCCCTGCTGAATTTAGATTTGCAAGAAGAAGTTGCCAAATGAAGTGAACTATTTGGGGCTCAGGAAGTGAAAGGATTAGAACTGAGAAGATGACAAGAAACCATGGTGATAGAAGATCCAATTCCCCCTATCCTGAGTAGTGCTGGCATTCCCATAATTAAAGGTTTAGGGAACATTTCTTTGGGATCACTCATGTTCAGGCTCTCAGGGCTAGCAAGGACCTACTGAGATGTGGCAGCTGGATCCAAGAGGAGAGAACAATTCCCAGTCAGTGCAGTGTGTTGCCTCCTAAGGCCTTTGTTAATTTTTGTTATTGAAAATATGAGAAATAGGACGTGGAAAGTCAAGTGGGACTTGAAAAACTCTGGGTTTTGTGTGTTTTTGCTCAGTGCTGTACATAAGCCCATAAATTTGGTGCCCACTCTGCAAGCAAGTCAGAGCAGGATTAACTTGTTACCGTGCTTTATTTTTCCAGAGGAACATTTCAAGGATCAAATGTGTTACTCTGATAGAAGGTGGCAAAATTCAAGAATGTTTGTATACCTAGAGAATAAACCCAGGGCATTACTAGCTCTGCATTTTTCTTTCTCCTTTAAGGCAGTTGTTTGGGAAAAAAGGCTTAGTGATTCTGTGGCCTTTGAGGTGTGGAGCATCCTACTATGCCTTTTAAATAACATTCTGTCAAATATGCTGCGTGTTGGCTCAGCCAGTGAGATTTGTCACACATACACATGTGAAATGTATTTCAAAGACTTTATCTGTCAGTTTTAAAAACTATTTCCCCTCATTGTACCTTCCTGGCAATTAAGAGTGCCTGATTTCCATGATAGCAATTTAATCTATTGTCTTGAGAATCAGGCGGATGTGACGTCTGCATTTTTATCTTTCCTCTTAAATGGACAAGAGTTCCTGGCTTGTACAAAAACAAGAGATTTCAGACCAAAGCCATTCCAGTCTTGACTTTTGAAGCACCAGGGGAGCAATGGTGTGGTAGGTTAGAGGTGGAAACTGGAGGAGTTTCTTGCTCGTGTGCAGGGGGAGTCTCGCACAGAAGGTACATTCGTTTCTAATTAAGTCAGTGATAAAACTGTAGAGGGATTTATACTGGCAGATCTTACTGGATTGTATTCTGATTAGTTAGTGGCACCTGCTCTGTCAGAATTGGGGGAAACTTTATGTGCAGTTCGGAACAGAGTGGGAGGTGGAAGGGGACTGGTGGGAAGGGATTTACACCTCGTCTTTTTCTCTGCCTGCTTTGTAAAACAAAAGGGTTAACAAAGAACAGCAGTATCTGACTCAACACAATAACACTGCATGCACCAGAAATACAGTAGCAAGTGTGTAATCTGAGAGTAATAATGCCTACTGTTTTCTTCACCATTCTTTATAGTGTCATTCCCATGCAGTTGCCACTTCTGAGCTACCTTGCAGCCTTATGTTGGTTTGGGATTTGCAGCATTATATTAGACTGAGTTATAGACTAGATCTTTCTTTTCCTGTCTTGTGTAAATAAGTCGAACTCAATGCTTATTTATGTGGCTGTGAGTCGGACCTATGTAATTAGTAGCAATAAGTGTTGTGTCTATACCTGAAATCTAAATTTGTCTTTGCAAAATGCATTCTAGTCTTTAATTGGAAGGTTCCTTTAGGAAAAGGTGTCTGGTCATCTGGCATTAATATATTGACTTTGGTATATTTAAGCCTCTCTAGTTGCTTATATGGTCACTGAAATTAATTCCCTTAGATGGAGCTCTCTATAGCTTTCATCCTTAAGAGCTGATGTTTTGCCACAGAGCCCATGTAGTTCACCATCCACATGACCCTCCTATCATTAATTATTATTTTTAAAGGCCTGGTCATCCTGGAGGTAGTTTACAGACGTATGGAAAACCAAGACTGGCGTTCTGGTTGTAGAAAGGAGGAGGCAATGCTAAAACTGATTTTGTTGAATGAAAAGTTTCACCCTGGGTCTCTAATCTCTGCATATTTCCTCCCTTCTTGCCCCTATCTCAAGCAGGCTATCACCCTGAAATCAGTGGATTATGTTGTTACAATGGGCTGCCAAGCAAACCTGCTGACTGGTGCAAAACCTGTATCTTCTTTCTTTCTTTGTGGATGTTTGGGCAGAGTGCAGATCTTGTGCTGCAGAGGTGACTTCTACTGGAGCGAGCTTGGGTCTGGGTTGCTTCTTCACATCAGGCTGGCTGAGAAATAATGCTGTGATTGAAAGGCTTTGTGTGCAGGGTGAGGGCAGTTGCAATATGTCTGTGTTGGCTTGGATTTCTGATGGAGGTAGCTCACTACCCTGCCACAAGAAGTGAAAAGGGGGGGCAAAGAATAATTAACAACTCTCCTAAATTACATAGTTAAAGCAGGATGGAGGGCAGTTGAATTATCATGTCTGTCTGCATGGATTATGACTTTCTGAAATGTTGCAGAACCTCAATAATAATTTTCTTTATAAAGAAAGGATAGAAAGTGATGAGGAGTTGTGGAATAGAGTGCGTCTCAAGCTGAGGACATTCTGAATTGTCTCTTTTTCATTTTTAACAGATGTTCCTCTTGACAGTGCTGCAAATAAGCCTACTGCTGGCCACTGTAATCACAGGTAAGAAAACAGGTTTGGACTAGAATGGATTTTCACTTTTTTTTGTGAGATATGAGCCCACCTTCCCCTTTTTATACTGACTCAGGGATTATTCTCACCATGTTGAAGGAATCAATAAAGTAATTCCTTTTGTCTGTTTACCTTGAAGCAGGCACTATGTTGAGTCCCAAACCCTCCCTGAAGTCAGGCATGTTTGACTGAACAAGATATGGGGCTTTCATAGTGCCCTGTAGGCTTTAGTGATGTTGCAGGGAGGCACAAATGAACACATGGCATTCCTCAAAGGGTCCAGACTTAAATTACCCATGCAAGGCTTGGGCTGGTGGAAATAAAGAAAAAAAAAAAAAAAAAAGGCATTTCAGTAACACATATAATAATAAAATAAAAGCTGTGATCCTATAGACTGCCATGCCAGGCTTACAGTCTGCCAGGACATCAGTGAGGATAAATTCCAGCAGAGAAATTCCTGAACTGCAAAATGATTGCTTTAAATTGCAAGTTAATGCTGTGTTTTGATACCCAGAGTTATCAAGTGCTTCACTTCAGGAGTCATCAGTTGCCCGTTGCAGCCTTTTTGGGAATGATCACATCAAAACATTTGATGGTTCCTTGTACAATTTTGCTGGGGACTGCAGCTACCTCCTTGCTGGGGACTGTCACAAGCACTCCTTCACACTCTTAGGTGAGTCTGAGCTGGGTTCCATCACTGGGAAAAAAGACAAATAGTTCCCCTTTGTCAGATAGGATGGATCACTGTACAAAAAGGGGTTGTGGTTGAGGTTTTTTTGTTTGTCTGTGGGTTGTGTTAGGGTTTTTTGGCCTTGTTTCGGAAAGTGAGGTTACTCCTGGGGCTTCTCTTATTCCTTGGTAATGTAGATCACACATAAATAAGCTGCTGAGAAGCAGGGATTTTCTTACTACTCCTACTGAAAAGGCGACCTTTATTAATTTTGAATTTTTCAGGGAGATGTGGCTCTGTTAAAGCTTAGTCCTGAAATAAGATCTATACAACCCTTTAGAACAAATTTTATCTGTAAGCAACACCAGTAAGAAAAATCCCATTTTTTAGGAGAGAAGGTCTTGGAATTAGCACAGGCCTCTGCATAGTTATTCTTGGGCATAGAAATGATATATGTGCCAAAACTGTATGTGACGTTCATACCAACTGCTTTGGTAGATGTTTTTATATTCATTAATTACTATTGTGTTGATCATAGTTTAAAACTAGTTTTTACTGACTACAGATTGTCCTCCTGAGTCCAAGAACTAAGTATTTGGTTGTCTCATCTCCTCAGGTGATTACCAGGATGGGAACAAAGTTAGCTTCTCTGTGTATCTTGGAGAATATTTCAGTCTTCACCTCTCTTTAGATGGAGTTGTGATGCAGGAAGACAAAAGGTACCTGTAGGAACTATTATTCTAGCAGAAAACAACCTGATGAGTTTTGTGTGTCACATGCTGAGAATTTCCTGTTTTTTCTCCACAGGGTTTCCATACCTTTTGCCTCCAATGGTATATTTATAGAGAAGGAGGCAGGTTATTATAAAATATCCAGCGATGAGCACGGCTTTGCAGTGAAGATTGATGCCAGTGGAAACATTCAGATACTCCTTCAAGAAAAGCACTATAATAAGACCTGTGGGTTGTGTGGCAATTTTAATAAATTTCTTGAGGATGACTTCAGAACTCGGGAAGGTGAGGTTACCTCTAACTGATTGTATTTTAATGGATGCTCTGCACATTTTTCCTGCTGGGTGATTCAACAGAGGTGTTGCTGATCCAGCAAAATGTTTCTACAGAACCTGTCAGGTACCTCAAGTTGGTGTGCTGAAAAGCTGTGTAAGTCCTTTCATCTTCCTTTCTCCTGAAAGGAAATGGCTGTCACATCTCATTTCTGAGGAAAGCCCAGGCATCTGAATGTAGTGTGTTTAGAAACCTGGAAACTTTCAAATGCAAAGATAAAGCTTCAGGTTAATTCATGTTGGGAGACTGCCAAGAAGAAGACCCAGAAAAAAAGCTGTGTGAAATACCCATTGATCCAACTTCTAATTTTTCATTAATTAGCCAAGAGGTAGTAAGAACAGAAAGACTCAACAGCAGAAGATTAAATTCCTGCTGCTTGCATGTTTGGTGTGGGATGCTGTTCTACAAAAGGTTTACCTTTTAATGGCATTTCTCTGTCTATAAAGGCTGTTGGATTGGAGGTGCACCTTGTATCACACCAATTCCTGTGAGAATGAGAGGCAAGACTGCTTTTGCTGCTCAGTACACACTTGTGTGAAGACTCAGAGTTTCTGAAAAGCCCTGAATGAGCCTTTGAAGGGTTGGTCTTGATTTGTGATATTTCAGAGTGTCTTTTAATTCTGAGCACTTACCTGAGGAGGAGAGGCTTGAAGTTAGTTAATACATTAGATTGATAATATGAAGTGTGTATTAAAAATAAATGATACAGAAGATAGAAAGGGAGGCAAAGCAGCTTGGAAAGGAGTCTGGCAGTGCTCCAGAGATGTGTCCTACTGGCACTCAAGATACATAAGCATATCTTCAGTGTACAGAAAAAAGAGATCTCATGGTATGTTAAAATGATTAATATGTCATTCAGCAATGTAAATAATAAGAAACAAACTCTAGTCACAGTACTGCTTGCCAGGGCTTGGATCCCTTGATATCTGAATGAGATGAGATATGAAGTTTATGGCTTGTTCTTGAGAGAGTAAATAGTAGTAAGAATCTTAGAAAAAGCAGGAACAAAAGAAAAAAAAAAAAAACCAAACCAAAAAAACCCCTGTAATGCTGTGGATTGTTCAAATGTAAAAAAGGCCCCTCTGCTGTTCGTGTTTAAATGTGTTTCATGCTGTATTTGTTTTACATGCTGGAGGCTGTAGCCTCCCTCTTTATGAAAACAGTCCATTCACAGCTACAGATTTTGGAATGTGATGGAGTCCATGACAGGGTCTCTGCTTGGAGGAGCTGTAAAATAATAGAGGTGACAGAGAAAATGTGTTCCCTGACAGAAGTCAGGGATTTCCTCTTGTTTATCCACCTGTGTGGATACACAGAGCTGTGATTTTAGCCTGAAGAATAGAACTGTGTGTCAGCAATTCTGCCAGTTTTCCCAGTGATACAAAAGACCTTTCATTTAAACTAATTTAGAAGGAATTAGACTGAATTATGCTCGAATTTGTTGTATCAGTGAGGGACGTCACTACACCCATGCACTATTTGTCTCCTTGGCAGCTCTGCTGCTTCACTGGAGCATTTCTTAACTTGCTCCAAGTAAATCAGTTATGGAATAATTCAGATCCCTTTCTCTTGTTTGTTTTTTTTAATGTACTGGTGAATCTTGCTTCCAGGTGGGAGGCAACACAAACAGCTGGGAGAGGTAATTTTCTTTAAACAGAAAAAGTAGGCAGCCTCTTGGAAGCTTGTGAAGCATTTTACCTCTTTCTTTTCACTAAAGTTTTTAGTTGTTCTTCTTTCAGGTTGATTCGATCTCCTGAAGGTCAGCCTATCCCAGGATGTGAGCTTGGTGTAAGGACTTGATGATCTGAGGGCAGTGAAGGGTTACCTTTAGGCTGCCAGCAGAATGAACTGTCCTGTTGGTGTGTCCATTGCTTCCTGTTAAAACCTTGAGTTTATCAGATTGGGGCTTCAATTCTAATAAATCAGATTTCTGGGATGGCTTTATATTGATAAGAGATGTGTTAAGATCTTTGAGCTTCTGAGTAACATGCAGTGTAAACAAATGAAAATATGATTTTTGTGTATTTTAGGGAAAGACATTGTGGTTTAATAACAGTTGGTCTGATTTTTCCCTTAAGAATGTGGAATATGGTATAGCACATCATTGATTATATCTGGATTGCTTTTAGGATGGTGGTGAAAGAACAGGCAAAGCACCTGCTCTCAGAGTGGATAGTACCATTTACAGCAAGTAAATAAAGGAGGCATGAACAGAAGGATGTTTAAAACCTAATGAACATTGTAATTGCTTTTTTCTCCTCTTGATGTGTTTATAGTCCTCTTCTATAATCTATTCAAACATGATGTTATCATGATGCTCTTATGACTCCTCAGTGTGTTTTTAGTGTGGAAATGGAGAACTGATGAGAGAGTAACACACACTATTTCTGTGTACACTTTGGATGCTCAGCTACTGAGGTCCTGGAGCTCTGAATGATGAGAGTAAAATTGATACCCTGGTAAATTAACACTGGTTGGACTGAGCTTTGAAGGCCTTAGATGTTAGTTCTTGAACCTCCCAAAAAAGCCTTTCCAGTAGGTTTTGGAGTTCATAGAATATTCTGAGTTGAAAGGGACCCACAAGGATCAGCAAGTCTTGGCCCTGCACAGGACACCTTGGCAATCCCACCACGTTGTCCAAACCCTCCTTGAGCTCTGGCATCCTTGAGGCTGTGATGATTTCCTTGGGGAGCCTGTTCAGTGCCCTACCACCTTCTGGGGGAAGAACCTTTTCCCAAAGTTGCAGACACACTGCCCTTCAGACAGGCTGAGGTGCTGAGTCACTGCCATTGACATGGTTCCTACAATAGCTCATCCTGTGCAGAAGTGCTCATGTCCTGTCCAGACTGAGAAACAACATTGATTTTATTCTATGGCCTTGCTTGTTTATTGGATATGGAAGTGAACCCAAGCCTAACCTTGAGAGCTTGTTCTTACACTTTAAGCATAACTAAAATATAAAAAGAAATGTCTCAGAAGCTTTCTAGGGTTTTTGTTTGGTCTTTTGTCTGTTTTTTTTCCTCTCTCTTAGACCCTAATGAGGGGTTTCCCCTCTGCTGTTTTCCTGCCATATAGGGTCTGGTCCTTTATGGCCATTCTGTGAAGGCTTCTAAGACTTGCCAGTTGAACAGGTGTGGCTTTCTGACCTCAGCATACACTTCTAACTTGGTGCAGCCTTTGCCCATATCAGAAACATGAATTGTGTTCTTTCTAGATGCTCAGATACCTATTTGGCCACCTTCAGCCTGTGGCTGTGACCATTCTGACCGTTGTCACCAGCATTTTACCACTGGGGAGTGAAGGCACAGACCAGAAGAGATGACTTTGATAGCATGACAGAGGAAATCTGACACAACTCAGGCAATTTGATCCTGGAAGCTCCTCAGGATGTGCACACAGGAGCAAGTTGCTGAAGCCTCTTAGCCCTGCAGCATGTGAATGGTCTCAGGGTATGTTCTCAGAAATGGTGAGGGAATTCCTCCCCAGTGGGTGAGGCTGCAGCACAAAGCTGCCAGAGCTTATCTGTGTGCCTGCAGCCTCAATCTGTGCCTAATACTCTTAGCACAGAATCATTAAGGCTGGAAAAAACCTCTAAGATCAAGTCCAACCTTTGGTCAAACACCACCTTGTCAACACAGCTGGGGCAGTAAGTGCCACATCCAGCCCTTTCTTGTGTTTCTGTGATGGGTCCTTGGATGTCTAGGTCATCCTTGAACTCTCTTAGTGCTAAACTGATTATTCAAATCCAACTCAGGGATGTCACTCCATTGTTTTGTTCTTTGTACATGCCACACGCACTAAGCATAGTGGAAGGAAAAAAAAAAATCCCAGCCCAAATGAATCCAGCATCCCATTCTGTTTTTCTTGGCTTTGGCAGGAAGCAGGTTTCTGGGAATTTGGTATTCAAATTATAAAAGATGTTTATGATAAAACAATACCCATGGAGAATTTTGGATAAAGCCTGCTTTGAGCAACATCCTCCAACCTTAAGCTCCTGAAATGCAGTATCTATGATGAATATATATATTCACAGGAGAGTCAATAAAGGTTAATCATACAGAAGCAGGCAGTATCTGCAAGGAAAAATCTGATATTTCAGGTAATGATTTAATTTCAGAAGTAGTGTAGATGTACATGACTGAGTATGTGACTTCTCAGCATGTGGTACCTGGCACCAGAAACTTTTAAAGCACATTCTGAACTCGTAGTGATAGTAATGCAGATAATTTTTTTTCTTTTTTTCCTAGGAAACTAAACAAAGGTTTAGGTCATTCTGAAATGCAAATTTCTTAGCATTTTAAAGGATATCAATAATTTAATTTTAGGCAAGTTGAATGCTATTGTTTAGGCTGAGCCAGTAATCCCGTTTTCTTGCATTTTCAATTGGAAGTAAAGGGAATAGTTTCTCAAGGGAATTCCAAATGGTACAGGTGAAGATGACTTGTGCTGTGGCTGTCCTTGTTTTAGGGCATTCATCTGAAATGCCAGAAACCTGCATTCCTAACCCCTGTGCTTTATTCAGGGTCTGGGATTGAAGTTAGACATTTCTGTTGTGAGGAGTGTGGCTGCATCACTAGGCTGTAGGGTTTTGGAGATGGCTCTTTCCTCTCCTGTTCAACATTACTGATTTTATATTCATTGAACTGGAGAGGGCAGGAAAGATTTTATAGCCCATTACTTTGGGGTTTTTTTCATATTATTTATTTGATGCAAACTATTAATAATTTTTTTGACAGACTTACCAATAGTTTTGCTTGTCTGGAGTTACGTAAAATAGTATAAAAAAAGCTTCAAAACAAAAAACCACCCTCCTAAGTTGGTTATTTACCAACTGAGACACTGTTTACCAATTAATACTCACAGGACTGTAGTGTCCTGACCAAATTCTTGCATTTATTTTATAGATGAGTTAACAGAGCCTGAGAGAGTTATCTGATGGGCCTGTGGCCATATGGAAAATCTGCAGGAGGTCCAGGGAAGGAGGTCAGGGTTCCAGCTTCCCACTCTGTGCCTGGTGTGTGAGGTGGTTATTCCTGATGCTTTGCTTGCCTGACCATCAGTGTCCAAGTAAATAAGCTGGTGCCAGTTTCAGATTTCAGAAGGAACTGGTGATTGGAGGCTCAGATAATCAGAGTGAACAAGGATTTTGCTGTGAATAGTGGCCATCACTGATCCAAAAATCTTTCTGAAGGGAGACAGATGTGAGGGCACCAGTGGGAGCACTCAAGGCATAGTCCAGCAGGACACCTCTGGAGACCCTTCCTGCTGCTCAGGTGCTGGGGGCATGGCCCTCTCCTTAAAGACCTTTGCAAGGTCATGAATGTCATGGCATTTCTGGGATGTTAGGAGCAGGTGGGATCTGTGTTGTCCCTTAATATCTGCCTCCTGAACCCATCTTGCATCCTTAAAGGAGATTCCACACCAGCTGGCTGCCTGGGGGGTTTCAGCTTTTGGGCAGCTAGTTTACTTGCTGGGATCTGTTCTGTGGTCCATATCAGGGATCCCTACTTCAAGCACCTGTGCCCAAATCCTTTGTTTTCATTATGTTTTGTGACAACTTCTATTTTTAATGTGTTTCCTGCAAGTCTTAGGCAAAACCAGTGCTTTAGCCGAAGTCCCACTCAAGCTTCATGGAGGGTTTCTGGGTGAAGGGCTCTGAGGGAGTTGTTTCTGCAGAATCTTTGATGCTTCACCAAGAAGACATGACCACAGAAGGGACAGAAGGCAAAACAAAACTCTGCTGTGCAAGAGATGAGGGCAGTCCCACTGTGTGGTGGGATTGCAGTGCCGGATTATATTGACAGCATCACCTGCCCATTTAAATCCCAGATTATTTTTAGGCTGTTTTGTGGTGTCTTCCACTGCCTCGCCTTTCCTCCCTTCTCGAGTTGTTCAGCAGAAGGAGCTGGAGGTCTCAGCCAGGAAAGGCACAGGTGTTGGCAGCTGCTCTTCCCTCTGCCCAGAGCAGTCAGATGTGCTAGGGATATTTCTCCCTCCCTGTTTTTCTTCCTGCAGCCTCATCAAATAGGTGAAGTATTTAGGTTGGAAATGACATCCAAAGATCATCAAGTCCAACCTTTGAGCAATCTGCACCTTGTCAACTAAACCAGAGCACTGAGTGCCATGTTCAGTCACTCCTTGAGCACTTACGGGGTGGTGACTCCACCACCCTGCTCAGCAGCCTGTTCCAATGCTGGACAATCCTCTCCATGAAGAAATTCTTCTTAGTGTCCAACCTGAACCTCCCCTGGCACAGCTTGAGAACATTTCTTTTCATCCTTATTCCCTGGGAGCAGAGCCCGATCCCCACCTGGCTGCATCCTCCTGTCAGGGAGTTGTGCAGAGCCAGAAGGTTCCCCCTGAGCCTCATTTTCTCCAGGCTGAGCCCCCTCAGCTGCTCCTCACATGACTGACTCTCCAGACCCTTCACTTGCTTGAAGTGTGTGTCATAGACTACAGCAAACAAAGATTTAAAATCGCATAGTGCAAATGTTGCGTAAAAGAACCGTGTGAGAGGTGTAACTTTACAAGCACCGCAGAAGAAAAAAATCAATGGAAGGAGAGAAATGAGTAAACAAGCGGCCAGTATTTCAGTGCCAACAGTTGTCCCAACCTTCAAATCTTAGCCTGTGGGTGAAGGAGCCCCTAGGGGTAGGTGCCAGCAGGAATTCTGGCATGGATGTGTGTCCAGGGCTTGAGAAACACTGCTTCAGAGCAGAGCCCAGCTCCTGTTACACACCTGCTAGGGAAAGGCTGCCTTACTGGAAACAAAAGGGAATTTGGCACCTTGCTTCTCCTCAGGCTGCCTCGCATTGCTGCTTTAGTGTTTATAGTATGTGGTAAGCTAAAGGGTTGTGTTCTTCTTGTTGCTGCATTTCTCTTCTTGTGCCAAGTCCTGTCTGCATAGATGAAAATTTTGTCGTTTGTCTCCTTTGCCTGGGAGTCCTCCTCCTTTGATATCTGCTGTGGTCCTAATACAGGCTACCTTTAAAAGCCCCTAATTTCTAGTTTACAAAATTGGCTACAGGTCTCAATACCTCTGCCTGAGCATTCTCAGTGCAGTTTTCATGTTCCCCATAGTTGAGGAAGAGTTTTAGTGGTCTGTATATTCCTTGTGTTTGCACTAAACAAGGAGCTCAATGGAATCTTTATTATCTACACATGTATATATTATTAAATATTCTGCAAGTATATGAGGGAAGAATTTCTTTTGGTTTTCAGAAGTATTGTATTTCAATATATCCTTTTCATAAGGTCTTGGGAATGCATTAACACTGGCAATTGACATTCTCACAGGCACCACAACAGGGTTTTAAAATGCAACTGAGGGAATTGTTTAGTAGCAGGTACCCACAACAGGAAGAAGAGATAGTCCTAGAACCAGCAAGGCCATGGTTGGCAAAAGAGGGTGGAGGAAACATTCCCTCTCTGGGAGGATCCCCCTTCTCAGAAGGATGGAGCAAGAGCAGCAGAGAGGTGGTGTGTGTCTCCTGGGAAGTTGCAACTATACAAACTTGTTCAGCTTTGCTTTTATGCAAAATGGATGCAAATCTTGCTAAGCCTGGGTCAGGAGCTGCTTGTCCTGAGACAGAGGAGTGTGTTTCAGGACACCTTACCCAGGAAGAGGATGGGCCCAAACCATGATGGTGCATGTTAAGCTTCTTTGCACACAAGATTTAGTTTTGGACAGGAGAAAAATCAAGGCTAGCTGGGATCAAGAGTGCTAATGCTTTCTTCAGTTAGGGAAAGCAGCTGGGTTTGTTTGCCCCTCTAATATATTTTGTGTTTTATTGTCAACTTGTAAGTGGTAAGAAGATGAGCAGGCATGCTTTGGCTTCTGCAGATTGTAGCTGACCATCAGCAATTCCTACCAAGTTCATGTAGGCATGAGGGAGGTGGGAGCTGCCTTCTGCAGGCTTCAGTCTGTCCTTGAGCTTAGAAACATCCTTAGCAGAAGTAAATGCATACAGTGGATAGTGCCTTTCCTACAGTCAACCTGTTTGGAATAAAAATCCATTTGGTACAACAGTTTATATTTTTAGACAGCTTTTGGCAGACTATCACCTTCATAGCAGCCAATGATGCCCGCTTGTTGCTGAAACCCCTCAAATAGCCATGTTTCTTCTCTTCTTCATTCCCAGGGACCCTAGTGGGGAACAGTTACGATTTTGCCAACTCCTGGGCTTTGCAGAGTGAAAACAAGCGCTGCAAGAGAGTGCAGACTCCAAGCAACACCTGCAACATTTCATCTGATCTGGCAGAGAAGGTTGGTGCTGTGAAATGCCATTCTGGTTTCAGTCCTCCCCTACCTGAAAGGCAATGTGCCTGCCCTTTGGCAGAAGAACAGAAATCACAGAATATTTTGATTTAGAAGGGACCCACAAGGATCATCGAGGCCAGCTCCTGGCCCTGCACAGACACCCCAACAATCCCACCCTGTGCATCCCTGAGAGCATTGTCCAAACACTCCTGGAGCTCTGGCAGCCTTGGGGCTGTGCCCATTCCCTGGGCAGCCTGTTCAGTGCCCCAGCACCCTCTGGGGGAAGAACCTTTTCTGTTATCCAGCCTAAACCTGTAACATATCTGTCTATATATACATAACCACCTTTCCCCCACCCCAACTCTTTAAACAGATAAAAGGCTTGTTTGAGGCTGAAGTGTGAGTTACTGCCAAAGAAATGATGTTACTTGGGAAAGGTGTGTTTCAGTGGTTCCTGTAGAATGAAGTAGTTAATTTCCTTTCTGATTGTGCCAGCAGGGAAGCATCAATTCTGAAGGCTTCTGTGGACACTGCCTCCCTAAATGGTATTTGTGAATTTGTTGCAGCCTATATACTTGGGAGTCAGGAGAGAAGGGAGATGCTCCAGCCAGGCTGTTTTTGGTAGAGGAGATGTTTTCTGTTGGTGTTCCAAAAGCTCTGTGTCACCAGGCTATTTCCCTTCCCAGGAGGAAGTTCCTTCAGCTATGTGTATGGATAGTGCTGCTGGTTTTTAAAGAAACACAGAACTGTTTGCCTTGGCCAACTCTGCGACCCCCTTTGCTGCATCAACCTTTTTCTTCTTATCTTTTTTAAGTACAAATAAGTTTCTTGTTTCTCTTAGACAGGGTGTGGATGAAGGCAGATGGTCACCAGCTCAGGGAAGAAAGTAGCTTTGAATATTTACTGAAGCATGTAGTTTTAACAGGTTATGACTGTCATGGTAAATTGAGCCTTCATCCCTTGAGGGGTTACAGCTGATTCCATCTGCTCTGTTGTAAATCAGAATGATTTCCTGGGTGCCAGGTTTAGATTTATACCAGAGAAACTGAGGCTCAAATGTAGTTCTTAGCTTCTCACTATTCAAGTCTTGTGGACAGGTATTTGCTAAACTAGACTCAAATAGTTTCTCAAGAGTAGTAGCACTTCCTGGAATATATCAGCTACCCTGAGTGCTGGTTTCCTAGCTCCCTGGAAAAGGCTAGGAGTAACTAAGAGTTGGACAAGTTGCAAAGTTCTGATTCTTTGTTTCTGTTCAGTTTTTGGATGGGGATGCTCCAGATGTGTTGTGAAATTGAGTGAAGGATGCTCATGCCCCTCAGTACTTCAGCCTCACTACCTGCAAAACTGGCTGAGGAATTATAGCAGTGATTTCAGGTTGGAAATCTCCAGCTGATGTTTCTTGCTTGGGCAGAGGTGGTGTGTGGGGTGTTTCTGTCATGGCTGGGGCAGGCTGAACACCTGACTTGAGTAAAGCTGTGTGGTGCCAAGAACCAAAGCATGGGGTGTTCCAGCCTGGCTGAGGCTTTTTTAGGGTTAGGGCTGCTCAACAGGACAGGGAGCTGCTGGAGCCAGGCCACAGCAGGGACACCAAGGGCATCAGAGGGATGGAGCAGCTCTGCTGGTGTTGTGCAATGCTGTCCCAAGGGAGACGCAGTGATAACCGTGGAGTCGAAGCGGGAAAAAGAGGAAGCTTAATTTTTTCTACAACTTATATAGATTTCTAAAAGGAAGACCAGATTGGAAGACTGAGGTTCAACCTCTTCAACTTCACTGGTCTTAGAAAGTGTCCATCAAGATTCCCTTCACAGAAAGGAATCCGAAAAACATAACAGTTCTCTAAACATTACTTTGTTTATGTGAAATTTCTGACTCCAAGGCTGAAGGCTGGAAAACAAGGTGACATGCTGGGAGCAAAGGCTGAGGGAATTGGGATTGTTCAGCCTGGAGAGGAGAAGGCTTTGGGGTGAGCTCATTGTGGCCTTGCAGTGCCTGAAGGGAGCCCACAGGAAAGATGGAGAGAGACTCTTGACAAGGGCCTGGAGTGACAGGACAAGGGGGAATGGCTTCACACTGACAGAGAGGAGATTTAAATCGGATATTGGGAAGAAATTGTTCCCTGTGAAGGTGGCCAGGCCCTGGCACAGGTTTCCCAGACGAGCTGTGGCTGCCCCATCCCTGGAAGTGTCCAAGGCCAGGCTGGATGGGGCTCTGAGCAACCTGGGATAGTGGAAGGGGTCCCTGCCCATGGCAGGGAGGTGGAGCTGTGTGATCTTTAGGTCCCTTCTGACCCTAACACACCTATTGCTTAAATAGGACAAAAAAATTCTTTAAACTTGGTTACAGCTTTAGAGAAAGGGTAGTTCTTGTGACAGGTTGTGGTCCCTGGAATTGTATCTGTTCAGGGGAGTTTAATGTTTAGAAAGTGTCAACGTTGCAGCTGAGGCTGGGGAGTGCCATGCAGGGTGAAATCCTGTCTGATGGGTCGAGTACAACTAATTTGGGTTTTTACAGATACTGTTAAATATTGATGCTTTGTGGATAAAGTTTTCTTTCCCACAAACTGAATGAAATTGTATTCTCTCTCATGTGAGTTCATAAGCTCACAGCATTTAACATTGCCTTAATTTATTCACTGTATAAGAATAAACACAGAACTATTAATAGAAGTCCAGCCAAACAAGTGCCTCCTGAAGAATGTAGGGCTTTTTAATAGTGTGCTTTGTTTGCTTGCCTCAGCTTCAGGAATGTAAATCTCCTTGGTCTCCCAGCCTCCCTCCCTGCCAGGCAGTCAGCTGTTAGGTGAGGGAAACAACAGCTCTGCTTCAAGGCATTCCTCCCACCCCAGTGTCCCCACGCTGGGTAGGTCTGTGGTTTTCTTTACCCTCTCTGTCTGCCCCCCTCCCCAGCATCGTTGGAGAGATGGCTTGTGGCTTCTTTCAACAGGAATTGTAGTGACAGGATGAGGAGAAATGGCTTCACACTGATAAGAGAACAGGTTTAGGTTGGATATTAAGAAGAAATTCTTTGCTGTGAGGGTGGTGAGACCCTGGCACAGGTTTCCCAGAGCAGCTGTGGCTGCCCCATCCCTGGAAGTGTCCAAGGCCGGGTGGGATGGGGCTCTGAGCAGTCTGGGCTAGTAGAAGGTGTCCCTGCCCATAGCATTGGGGTTTTAATGAAATGATCTTTAGGGTCCCTTCCTAACCCAAACCATTGTATGATTCTATGCAGATGAATAAGAATGCCCTGCTGCTCCTTTATCTTCAAATCCTAAAACACGTTGAAAATGTTTTTTGAAAGTTTTTGTCTTGTTTAATGGCTCTGTGTGTCAGCTGAAAAGTCTTGAGCCAGCTCACACTCCTATCCTACTGTTGCCAGGGCCTCTTCCTGCCCTCCACCTCTAAAACACACACATGTAGTGTGATTACCTGCCTTGCCTCAGGATCCAGAGAGCATTCCAAACTGGGCAGTGTTGCAGGGAGGAAAAAAGCCTTCCCACCATGCCCTGCCCTCTGCAGCTGACGTTTAGTTACCAAAAAGTGCCTCCCTGCAGTGTCTGATACATTTTTTTTCACTGGCTTAGGCTGTTCAACAAAGCACTGCAATTTAACAGGTCCTAAGATGACCAACAGCATGGGTAACATGGATCTGAAGGTATTAATGAATGATGTGGAGAAGTGTAGCAACAAGGCAGCCTTGAAAACAAAAAATGTGTATGGTTTAAAGCATTGCAATTGATTACTGTGTTCTTACACATTACCTTTTTTTTTTAGATTTCACCTCTTAGAGAAATGGTGTATGGAGGCCAGAAGTCACGATATTGTTTCCATTTTTTCTTATTAGGAAATTATACTTATAGTATGTTAGATGTGAAAATTATTGAAATTAAAATTCAGCTGATTTCTGCTTTTGCTGAAATTGAGCTCTTACTGCAGCTGGTAAGAAACAGTTCCCCCATTATTCCATGGTATATCCCAGAATTTTCAGCTTTGGAGTATAATTCCTTATGGTTGGGGTCAGTGGCAATTCCAGCAAAGGTCCAGAGGTCCAGCCCTGTCCCTGGAAGTGTTCAAGGCCTGGTTTAGTGGGGCTTGGAGCAACCTGGTCTAGTGGAAGGTGTTCCTGCCCAAGCAGGGGATTGGACTAGAGGCTCTTTAATGTCCCTTCCAACCCAAATTGTTCTGTACAATATAGTAATGCATTACATGGGTGAAAATGAGGACCACTATATCTAAAATCTCATTTTTCTTCATCAGATTAATCAGCATTCAAGGGAAGTGATTTCTTTCTGATGTTACTTAGTCTGCTCAAACATGCAGGTAGTGTTTGGTGTATTAAACATACTGAGTTTGGATGCTTTTAATTTGGAGAGATGGGAGGCTAAATCTTTCTCCATGAAACACATTTTTTGAAAAATTATACCCAGTTATGGCACCAAAATATATCCTCTCTGAGTGTTCTGGAGAAATCATGTGTATCTGTATACCATAGGGTTTGAATTCAAGTGAAAGAAGAGGGTGTCTTTGATTTCTTCTGTTATTTTTTAGGTTCTCTCTCTTTAATGGTAATTGAGTTGTAGACAAATGCAGTTCAAGCAGCAGCAGAAGGAAATGCCACACAAATGGGAAGAATGTACAAAATTCCACCTCCAGCTCTGTGTGGTGGGCCTGGGGCAGAAAGAAGGTCAGGAAGTTTTGTGGTTGCTGAGGGTTGCTAATGCCAGGACCCTGCCAACCTGTTTAAAGAAACAATTAAAATAGGACTTGTGCAGAAGGGAAGAGAGAAATTTTATGACCTTCATCTGCATTTCAGATACTGCAGTCAGTCCTACTAATTTTAATTTTGCAGCCACCTTTACCTTAAGCACTGTTTCAGCCTGAGGCTTCACTCTCCTGTCTGTTGGGTTTAAATATTTCTGTGTGGAGTAGCTTCCATGAGCAGCAATGTTACAGCAGTGACTGAGGCTGCCAATATCTAATACTCACCACTGTCCTCTAAACTAAAGAATAAGTACCTCTCTTAGTGCAGCCTGACCAGTGAGTTTTAGAGAAAGGAAGGAGTGAAAATAAAAATAATTTGCAGAATGGTTCAAGTTGGAAGGGGCCATTGAGTCCAATTCCCTGCCTCCAACTGGGCCATCCTAGGTCAGGCTGCTCAGGTGCTTGTCCACTCACATTTTGAATATCTCAAAGGGTTGTTGTTCCATACCCTGTCTTTGATTGTACCTTCATGGTGATTATTTTTGTTTGTATCTTTTTGGATTTACCCATATTTCAGCTTATTTATCATGATAGTTGGGATATGTCTGAAAGATGGGAAAATTTCAAAATATTTTTTTTCGTAAAATCACTGCAAAATCTGATGAAATTTGAATGGCAAGAAAATCTTTACATAGAGAAAATGAACTGTTTGTTGCTTTGCAACATATATCACTTGGTTTCTAGATAATCAGCAGGAGCTCAGTCTTTAGCTATGCTGTTAGTGAACAAATCTAAGACCAAAAACTAGAGGAAAAGAAAAATGTGTTAATTTTTTTTTGGTGTAATTTCCTTTATTTTTTAAGTCACCCCCATCTAAAATGTTCCTTTTAGTGGAATATACAGTCTGAGCTTTGCTGTTTGAACTTTATTAACAGGCTATTACCTTAAGAAACTTTGTTAGCTCAGCCCCTAAATGGGATTGTTGCATATACTGGTTTTCTCCTGCACTTGATGCTATCTGGATCAAGGCTTTGATCCAGGAGTTGCTGTACTGCTCATCCTCTGAAAGGCTCTGAGCTTACTTTTGGTTTTATCAGTTTCATCTCCAAGCACTGCTTTAATAGCTTTCTTGGCTGCTTCTGTTGTTGCTACTTCCACCCTTAGGGCAATTTTTCAGCTTTTTTGTACTTCTGTGAGTCTTAGAGCAGCACCAACCATCATTTATGTAGTTCCTGCTCCCCTCCTTCGGTTTTTTTTGTTTTCCAATCTGATTCAGCATGGTTGGTGCTGTCTGGGCATCAGAATTAGCCCAGGCTAGAGCTGAATGTCTGATTTTTCACCATGCCCAGCTCTCAGTTAGCACTGTTTTAAGTTCCCCGAGTTCTTCCTCAGAAAGCTCAAAACCTCTTTGCACATGTGGTTGTTCCCTGAGCCCTTTGCTAAACTTGGAATACATTCCCAATGGACTAGACATTTCTGGTTGGTTTGTTTTCATAAGCAAGAAATTGTCTTGGCTCAGACATGTACTAGCTTGAGTTGATCACCTGAACAAAAAACCCTTTAGCCAAAAAAAAAAAAAAGGTATTTTCTACTCAGCAGTTTTCCTATACAGGCACCACAGCTGCCATTCAGAGAAGACATCTTGATCTTTTCCTTTTTTTTTTTTTTTTTTTTTTACTTTCCATTTTTCATCTCCCAGAAAATGAGAAAACAAGGTGATTTTTTTTTTTTTTTTCTCTCCACAGCAGCTTGTATGTGCTATCACTTTAGGTACATGTAAAGCTTTTTAGAAGTAATGAATTGTAACTTGAACCACTCTGAAGAATGTGCCCTCCCAACCACTGAATATAACACCTGCAAAATACACCGTGCTTACATTTGCTTATATAAAACACTGACAAACAAGTAGAACAAAGTTATGTTCCAACTCTTTGTGGTTGGGTTGGATCAGAAAATCGTTTTTTCACTTACCTAAACTCAGTGCCATCCTTTCAGAAAGTTGCACTGAGTACCTCAGACTCATTGAACTGTGTAATAATGTGAACAAAAGAGTTTGAGAGCCTCCCCTGGAGAACTTAATCATACACTAAGTTTACCTTAGGTTTTGTTTCACATACAGTTAAGTTTCCTCTTAGGCTTTTGCTGTCTGAAAGAAGAGGTCTTGATACCCTCCTCCCATCTCTGTGGTGTCCTCCCCTCACACTGGCTATCACCACGGTGATTTAACTCAGGAGAAGAGCAGAACAAATTGCTTTTGTTCCCTGGGCTATTGTTCTCCTATTTATCTGGGCTAAATTTACCTGTTGTGCTTTGGACAAGCCAGCAGGAGCAATGGGAATGTGTGTCCAGAAGTGGAAAACAAATTTCATTCCTGGGATTTCGGTCAGGCTCCATCTTTCCCTCAGATACCTGCTCCAGTCTCTTGTTATCCAAAAGATTGTCTGGTTGTTTTTCTTCTCTGTTGCTGTGTGCATCTTCCAGGGAATCCAGACTCCATCCAGTTCTTTTCTGGGAAGCCAAAGGAGGTAGAACACCTCCATCCTTTTGACTGACTGACATGTTTCTGTGTGAAACATCTTTTATGTGATGCACCATTCCATAATAATCAGTGTATTAATGGATCCATGGATGTAGTGTATAAATGGGCAGAGCTCACTATTAGCTCTTGACTATTATTAACTGCTTGGTGGTGTTAAATAAGAGCTGTGATGGCGTTTAACAACAGCGGTGATGGTGTGTTTGGAAAAGTTGAGTTTGCCCTCCTGTTCCTGAGACTATAGGAAGTAACTTTGTCCTCTTTGCTCTCTCTGTTTTGCCCCTCACTTCTCATGCAGGACGTCCTGGAAACCTGCCAGCTGCTGAGCACATCTCTGACCTTCTCCCGGTGCCACCATCGAGTGGATCCCGAGCCGTACGTCAGCCTCTGTGAAAGGGACATCTGTGCCTGTCCCCAGGGTGTGGACTGTCACTGCCCTGCCTTCCTGGAGTATGCCAGGAGCTGTGCTCACCAAGGAGTCATTCTGGAGGGCTGGCCTGAAGAGAGCTCCTGCAGTAAGCTGGCAGATTTATTCCTAGGCTGCTCATCCCCAATAAGATCGTGCCTGTCTTGTAGATTTATTTCTTGCAGCTAAAAGCAGCTGGTGCTTTTTGAGGAGGTTGGTTCATTTGTAGGACATGCCTTTGCTCACTCCCCCTCTCAGCTCTACATCACTCACTTTTTTCTAGAAGTTTTTGTCCCTAAGGCAGTATTGTTTGACCCATATATAAAGAAGATCCTGAGCTCTTACATGTCCCACCACAATGTACACAGGCAGTGAAGGCTTATTTGGTACACAAAGGTATAGACTAGGATGTTTAGGTGCTATTTCACATATGGTTCAGTTGTGGGACATTTTCCAGCCTGTATTTTTAAGTCAGCATCTTTGTGAAAAGCTCTGTAACGTTTTTGCATAAAGGTAGTTGTTTCACCCTTTACTTACTTGAATCAATTGCCTTGAAATTGAGATGTTGCCTTTTCTAAGCCAATTTATGTCTAGGTTAGGGACACTGATTGCATTTGAACTGCTGCCTTTATTAACCCAATTTTGCTGAGTTTAGAGATCCTGATTGCATCTATGCTGAGGTTTTGCAACAAAGAACTGCATAGACTGACTGATTTGGATTGTGGGTTTATAGAGAAAAAAGTAAGGTTTGCACCTACTGCTGATATCTCCACTGGAGAAGTGTGGTTTAATACAGAAATAATTCAAAAAATAAATTTAAAAATCCACTATTATCATGTTCTCAGTGATTTTTCTCCTTTTTTTTTTTATGAGAAAGGACAATTTCCTTGGCATGTTTGTGTAAATTGATTTCATGGGTAAACTGTCTAATTTGTAGTGACAACACTTGATTCTCTGGTAAAGATACTCTACTATTGGCCACTGAGGAAAACTGTGCCTTCAAACTGTGGTTAGGGCAGCAAGATGCTGCTAGCCACTTGTTCTAGGGATTGTACAGTCTGAGTTCTAGCAATAATTTATTACCTTTCCATCAGCACATAAAAGAGATCTATTAAAGCTCATCTCCTTGCTCAGGGTGTGAGCCAGAGAACCCATTTTTGCTGGGAGTCTTTGTAAGTCTGATTAAAAGTCACAAGTGAAATGAGCCTTTCTGTGATCCCAGGAGCTTTAGAGCTCATTTCTAAGCCTTGAATTCATCAGCCACAGTTTGGTTCTATCTCCTGAATCAGGAAAGAAGGAAGTGTCTCACTGCTACAGCAGGAGCTTAATTTTCTATCACCCTTTGTCAGTGCTATGGTGCTTTCTCAGGAGATGATGATGATGATGGTGGAGCTATGGAATGCTCTGCTGTGTGGGAAGGGCTCTGGTGCTGGGCACACTGTACAAGTGTGAGTTGGTGGCCCAGCCCAGGGCACCCAGGGCACGATCACTCCTTCGTTGCCTTCCCACCTCTTTAGCAGAGGATTTGCTTGGAAAGGGCAGGCTCTAACCTTTTCTTCCCACTCCATGCCCCCATGGTCTTGTAGGGCATGGTGTGTGTGTGCACTGAAGAGAAAGAATGGCTGTAATAGTGTTTGCATAATGGCCTGGTGTAGATAATGGCTGCAGTGGAGATACCATGGCATGGGTATTATCCTGAGTGGTGGCTCTCTGGAAGGAGGATGGGATTTCAGTTTTAACTGTCTCCTGGTTCTCCCTGGAAACACCAAACAGGATAATTTCACAAATGAGTGGAGTAAGTGCATGGCTTAAATGTACAAAACGACCATGTCTGTCCAAAATGCTTAGATGTTATTGCTAAACTTCTGCCCAGATTTGATTATTCTTAATGCATTTGCATTTAGTTATTAAGACTTAATTTCATAGAAAACAAATTGGCTTTAACCTCTGAGTATTTACCATGCTACCTGACAGATGATGTTGCAGCAAACTGAAAAGCAAATATTTCTAAAATGTTCTGTTTCTAAAAAAGAAATAATCATTTGGAAGCTGTCATGACCTTTTGTGTCTCTATGGTTCAACCTTTGATAATGAAGGGATTTGTTGGTTTAAGAGTTATTGAGGAATTTGCATTTCTAATTTCTTTTAATTGTTTCAGGGCCAAGATGTCCAGTTGGCATGGAATATAAGGAGTGTGTATCCCCATGTGCCAAAACCTGCCAGAGCCTGAATATCAATGAAGTGTGTCATGGACAATGTGTTGATGGCTGCAGCTGCCCTGGTAATTTATTTACTGGGTTATTTACAGAGAAACATTTGGCAGTCAGGCTACCTATTTTATTAGAAGAAGGCAAGCTGTGTCTTCCCTTAAATTTTCTTGAAATCAGAGACACTTCTTTTTTCTGGGACCATCTAGGATAATCCAGTTTCTGTAGGGCCTGTATGCTCACTCTATGAAAGGGCCATTTTTCAGAGCCAACTAAAAAGTAAATGTTTCTGTGAAAATCAGTACCAACTAATATTCCAGAATTGCCTTTATTTCTTGGTGAGAGACTGCTTGCCCTTGATGTACTTCTTCTGAATTGCTTGGCTTAGAGGCAGATGCAGTTAGGGGAAGAAACAGCAGAGAATGCACTGAAGGAATTTCTTGCAGAAAAACCATACATGTAGAGCTTGCACTGCAATTTCAAATGTCTTCATGATTTGGGTGAATAATTTATTATTGCATCTTCCATACAGGAGATTTGATTAGATTAAAGGGAGCAACCCCGCCATGCCAATCTTCCACTTCTGTCTCTTTTACTTAAAACAACTACAGGAGGAGAGCTTGATTCCTGGCTCCAAAGCTCCATATGCTTCCATTTCTGTTTTTTTGTTTTTTTTTTTTTTTTTTTTTTTTTTTTTTTTTTTTTTTTTTTTTAAATTTTTTTTTCTTTCTTTTTTGTTTGTTTCATTTTGTTTCTTGGGTGCTTTGTCTGTTTTGATTATCTCTGCATTTCACCCTGTCTGGGCTTTGTGAATGCACAGAGGTGTCTAGTGTCCCCTAGTACAAGGTGCCAAGTACAATGGAGGTTTGCAGAGATTTGCTCTAAAACAAGGCAATAATGACTGTCAGCCTCCTTTGAGGAGTCCCTGCATTCAGAGTTTGGTAGTTTCCATGCAGCTGCTCGTCTCTTCCTTGCTGGAGGTCCAAAGGAGTGGCAGGACCTGCCAAGGTGCACATGGAGGGTGACAGGTGATGTAACCAGACTCTGGGGGTTATTTTGTTGTGAAGGATCCAGCGACTGTGTTTATGCAGTCCTGGAAGAGTTGGAGAGAGCTGAAGGAGATGAATCCACAAGGGCTCTTGCTGTGCTTTTCCTTTGGTAGATGCATTGGTCTGTTCAGCATGGGAAGGGTCTAAGGAGAGACAAACTGAGGAGCAGAGAAACAGGAACTTCACAGAAAGGGTAGAGGGCATGAGAATAACAATCAGCAGTTCACAACTTTTACTATTTGTTGCACAGCCAGAAGAACCTGGATTTGAGTTTGATAGAAAACCAGGAGGATGTGACAGATTACTAGAGGGGTTTTTGATGAGGATTCTACCTTCCCTTAGCTTCCCTCTAGTCTCCAAAAGCAAACAGGATCTGGAGGATGTTTGACAAATTCTTTTCTTTTTATTTTTTCCCCTCTGTTAAATGCCCCTCATGGTTACATTAATTTCTGTAAATGGAATTACTCTTGCCAGGAAAAAAAGCAGGCATTCTGTTTTCTTGTGCTCTCCGAAGAGCAACAGCACTCTTTAATGCTCAGATCTTGTTGTGATTCTCTCTCACTTGAAGGATTTTCTCAACAGCCAAGATCTTTTCCATGCAGCTCTATGGGAAGAATAGGAGAAAGGAGGCTTACCTGGGTCTTGCTGTCAGTGATAACTGCTGCTGCCAGGGAGAACCATAATCTCTGCAGAGGATTGGAAGGAGTCCAAAGAGAAGGGAGAGGGGTGTTCAACAAAACAAATCTTGCCACAGCAGCCCTTTTGAAAATTGGGGAATATCAGCTATCTCTCAATATTGGGATTGAATAGGAAGCACTATAAATTAGCAATAGAAGGAAAAGTTTCTACCATAGAAAAGTCTTGTAACTCTTTTGTGCCTGTGTTTATCCTTGGAGGATCAAGAACCCTGTCTATAAAACAGGTAATTATAGTTGTGTACTATGGAAACCTCACCAGCTGGACCCAAGTTGGGAAGCTGGAAGGCCCTTTTGCTTTTTGCCTCTGCAGAAGTTCAGAAGTGGCTTCTTTTCTCTCAGACCCTCTCTGCTAGACTTACATGGTGTCCATATTTTTTTATTCATTCCCCACTTTGCCTCATCTTTGGTTCTCTTATGGCAAATACAAAACCTGTGTGGACACCCTTTTATTGCAGCCAGTGAAGTTCATGGTTTTTCCAACAGTCAGGTCCCAGACCAGTTCTTATCAACTTTGTGCTCACTCTGTTTGATTTGTCTCCATCCCAACATGTATTCTGGACCGGAGGATGTGCTAAGCAAAGAGCTTTTCTGGGAGCACCAGGAATGCTTTGTTCAGCATATCTGAGGGACAGGCAGCACCAGAAGCAAAGCAGACACCTGCACCTGTGAGGCTTTTTTGGCAAGACTCATTCCTTTTTATTGCTGTCTGTGACTAAGTATGGATGATAATGCATATGAAGTCTTGGCAAAGCATATGAAGAAGAAGAAAATCTAATTGTATTTATGTTTCTGTCCCTGTGTGTGTGATACGGGTATCTGATGCTACCTGACCTATCCAGAGGGGCTGCTCCTTGATGGTGAACATTGCATTGAAAGCTCTGATTGCTCCTGCATTCACTCTGGAAAACATTATCCTCCTGGCTTCACCATCTCCCAGGACTGCAACTCATGGTAAACCCTGTGCTGCTCTGGTGTGGTTGCAGTAGATAAGTACTGCACACTGGTCAGTGACTGTTTTGCATTATCTTTCTAGAAATCTCTCTACCTTTTAAAAAAAATTCCTTTCACTGGGAAAGGATTTGCTCTCTTATTGGAATTGTTAGCCCCTTCCAAGAAGTGAGCTGTTCACAAAGGCAAAATCAGCTCTGTTTTTAAAGGGATATTTGATCTGATAGAACATGAAAGTCACACTCATTCAAAGAGCAGAGAACTACCTGTTTCCTGTGGATAAGACAGACCAGCAGGTTCCCATGTCTGGGTAGTGTCAGCAGTGGTGTCTTTGTTTTGACTTCCTACGTGTATTTAACCTCTAAACCCCATTTCTTTCCAAGAGGAGCTAGCCTAAGGCACGTCCTTGGAACTTGTCACCGGGCTAATGAGTCTTCCTAGCATGGCTCATGATTTTTCTCTCACTCCTGAGTACCAGACTGGAGGGGAAAACCACCACTTGAAAGAAAGGAAGGGGAATTAGTCACCTATTCCTGATCTGGTTTTGTGTTCAATGTGGACATACTTGTGCAAGGAGTTCAGACAACTCTTTACTTAGAGACTTCCAATTAGAGCACAGAAGGAGGACTCAGTGAAGACCATGATATGCAGAAGAAGGGTGGTCTGTGCATCAGTCCTGTTAATCAGAAGTTTTTTATTACCTGAACCATGTGTCCCAGAATACAAACCATAACCATGACATTAGCATTTTGTCTTTTTCCCTGGAGTCCTCTGCAGCTTTGAGCTTGGCCACATTGTTCAACCTTGGTGCTCTTGGGAGATGAGTGTAGCCTGACAGGCTGGGTTTTTTTATTGCTTGTGTTTTGTTACTGCTTCCTGTTATTCAAACTTGATGCTGCTGTGGAGAACGTCATTCCAGTGACTCTGCATTTGACATCCTCAATAATCTGCCTCCCCACAAATGGTTTTCAAGAGCTGGGATAATTAAAGAAATGAGGAGAATATAGTAGCTCTTGAGTGCTCCACAAGGAGTGCAGAGAGGCTTGTAGTGGACACTGAAGGTGATCGCAGCAGAGGAGTTTGACATAAGAAGAAGCAAAGGGGAATAGATTTGTTTAAGGGCTAATGAGGGAATTTCCACTGCCTGAAGATGGGGCCAAACTCTCCTCAGTGCAAACAATGAAAGGTTATGAAGCAATGGATACAAGCTGCAAAGAAAATTCTGTTTTGACACAAAGAAAAATTCTTCTCCCTTCCCCAGTGTTGTACTGGCACAGCTCCTCAGAGAGGCTGTGGGACCTCATCTTGGATATTTCTAAACTCAAGTGGGCAAGGTCCTCACCCACCTGATCCAGCTTTGTCATTGTTTTCTCTGAGCTGGGGATTGTAGTAAATGATTTTTCTGGAAGTCCTCTCAAACATTTTTTTTTTTCCCCCCCATGATTCTGTTGTATTGACAGATATACCTTGAGAACTGCATTGAAGTCCTTCCACATCAGTGGAATATAACTGCAAACTCTATTAAACACAGAGGTTTGGTAGGGAATACCAGAAATCCTTGAGTTCTGCAACCATGCCCATTCATATTACCAGCAGTTTCTGTCAAATGGTGGGAAGAAGGGATGAATACATTAAGAAATGAGATTATGGGAGATGGAAGGGACTGATCCAGCTCCCCTGGGACAGGGGACCATTTTCAGGTTTTTTGGGAAAAATGTGCAACAGAAGATTTATATTGATTGGCTCTTGCCTAACTTGCTACTATCTCTTTCCTAGCATTTGTCGACGTGGCACGTGGCTCTGCAGCAATGGGGAGTGCCCAGGTATGTTGGCTTTACTCTTTTCAGGCTTTGGCAGGTAAGCCTTGTCTACATCACTCCCACTCATGCCCCTGCCTTACATTCTTTTTTTTTTCACCCAAAAAAGATGATCTTTGGGTTTTTTTTTCTCGCTCCAGTACAATCCAACTGGGATCCTACTTTTAAATTCTCCTGAGCCAAGTCAGCCATTGCCCTGTGTAGCAATGAAAAAACCCGTTTGGTGGGAAGGCCAGTTCCTGTTTTGATTACTTAGTTTGCCAATTATAAGGGTCTGTATGTTCAGAGGATTGGCTTCTAGGTAGAAGAACACTCCTGGTTTTCTTTGACCACCTGCAATTCCTCATTGTACCTCATTGACCATGACCATTACCTCATGGTCATGTTGTGGGTGAAGGAGCCACAGCCCCAGGGAGAAAGTGGCTGCCCTGCCTTCTGTGGGTGCTGGTAGATTGGAGAGTCAGCTCTGCAGATGCAGACTGGGGTTATGGCTGGAGAGGAAAAGAGCAGATTTGGGGGCCTTGGTGGTTTTTTGTTGAGATGAGACTGTGCAGCCCTCACAAATTAGGGGAATTGCTACATTCTTAAGGTGTTCTTTCAAAAAGTCTGTCTTTTTCTAGTAACAGGAAACTTGCCTGACCCATCAATGCTCAGTTTCCTCCTGCTTTAGACCAAAAGAACATTTCCCCCAAAGTACCAGCACTTAAACAGGAGGATGGGGGATGGTGTATGCAAATAATCAAAATGGAGATGACATTTTTAGTGAGCTGTCTCCTGTGCTTGTTCATTAAGGGCTTCTCCAAGTGCAGAGAATCTATCTAAAACACAGCCTAGGCTGATTCATTGCCTCTTTTTAGCTAATGGGCAGCAGCATGATTACAAACAAGAAACAGGTGCCTTTCTAGCTTCAGTTTTTCCTTAGGTTATAGCTTTTAATGTCCTTACTCTCTGGGCTGTGATGAATAATCCATGGGCCAAATTTTTATCCTTAACTCTGGCCGCATTTTCTTCATAATGATTATAAAAGTGAAGATAAATCTGGTATTAAGGCTTGCAAACAGATGGTGATATCCAGCTCTGTGCAAGAGGCAATATAGCATTGCAGCATTTTTCTGAATTTGAAAGCTGTCCCAAATGAACAGAAGTGGAAAAGAAAGGCAGCTTATTTTTGTACCTTCTGCCAATATATCTAAATCAGTTTTCTGCTAAGCTTGTTCAAGACTGAATGTTGTGTACCTGCAGCTGTTGTACATGTGCCTGCTAAAAACTCTATAAACTGTACTGAGACAGTATGGGAGAGCAGCAAAGCCAAATTTATATTGTTACTTGTTCTGTTTGTCTCTGCTTGAAGCAATATTGCAGCATATTTTCATAATTGGTTAGTTACCACATCTTTCTAAAATCATGTGTCCAGAAATTTTATGTAGTTACTGGTATAAAATCTGGACAGTTCTGTTTCTTTTGACCAACTTTTTGCCAGGAAAGATTGCTTTCATAGAGTGGGAGTGAATTGCCCAGCTGTAAGTTTGGTGATAAGGTGAATCCACAGCTGGAGCTGGCTGGCACTACCAAGAGGCTTTCAAGCTTATATCATAACAGAGATAATTATGAAGGCAGGAGGCTTCAGGAAATTTCATGGGTTGCATTACATCAAATGGAATAGAGGGACCCATAAGAAAATACTCGGCCACAGAAGAGAGGTTTCCCTTCCAGGAGCAATTCTAAAGGCTGGGACTTGTCTTAGATAGCAGTCCCCAGTTCTCTGTGCTGCAAAACTGTCCTTTTGTTGCAGAGAATGCCCTGGAAATCAAACTCCAAGGGATGACAAACATCCAGGAGGTGCTGGACTTCCCTTAGTGTGAATCAGAGCTGTGCAAGGCTAGGAATCCTCAGGATCTGTGCTTTAGCACCAGCTGGTTTAAGATAGTAAACAGTGAATATCATGAAGAGGCAAATTTGCACATTATGTTCATTAGACAGATCTTCTGTGGGACTCAAAGGTAGTGAAGAGAGGATAACATGTGGAGATCACCTGCCAGCTTGTAGCATTTACTTTTCTCCAACCTTTGACTGGTGATGGCCAGTGTAGGCTCAGCACCTGAATTTTATTCTGGACAAGCAAGTGGCTGCCCACCTTGTTTGCCATGGGATCATCTCTAAGTTTGGTCTTCTCACATGGCAGATTTTCTCTGCAAGCTCTGTGCAGCTGGAGCCTTTCCATGTGTTTGCATGACAGGGTACTGAATCCCAGCTGTGGTATCTGCATACTGCCTTCCTAGAAATGAAGTCATAACTTACCAAAACACCTTCAAATGTTGATATGTTTAAATAGCTCCTTTTTCTAGTAGAAAAGTGGTCAAGCCAGGATTTCACATTATTCTGTGAGGACTTTAGATGTAGCTATTGTAACTATAGAATTATATTTAACTTTCTGTTAGTTGAGATGATGGTGCAGGATAAAGTCTAACATAAATTCTATCCTTGGAAGGATTCCCACAGACATTATCTTCCAGATCTTTATTCTCATAAGGTATTTTATGTTAAAATAACTTATTGGTATTGAAGGCATCCCAACAAAAGAATATAGGCTTTTTCATAAGCAAAACTTTCAGCTCTTGACTGCAATTTATTCCATGTTCCCCAGCTGCTGTTGGTTCTTCTGTTACTACTGGTAGTGCCTTAGAGAAATAAAGAGTGAGATAAGGATCTTACTGGTGCTTTGTGGTCTGTGGAGATCTTAGACCTTGTACAACCTGTTCCACCAGGGCTGCTCTTCCCCCTCAGAGGCTTGTGGGGTCTGAGCAGGATTTTGCTCACAACTGTCACTGGGATGATTAATGGCTTTTTGCTTTTTCTAGGTGAATGCACTGTCAGTGGCCAGTCCCATTTCAAAAGTTTTGACAACAAGTATTTTACATTCAGTGGGATTTGCCAGTACTTATTTGCCAAGGATTGTGTGGAAAATTCCTTCTCTGTGATCATCGAGACTGTGCAGGTAACAGCAGCCTTGCCTGGTGCCTCTGTGAATGCTCCTGAGAGAGGGGGCAGGACTGTGGGAATATGACATGGATTGCAGATGCACAGGCCAACAGAAGTAATTTCCCTGTGAGATAATTAGTTTAAATAACAGATGCAGTCTTTCTCCTTAGTTAATAAGTGTTTTGCTTCTCCTCACCACCATTCCCAGGAGCCTGCCTGGGGATGGAGACTCCTGATGAGGTTTGGAGAATGGGCTCTCACCAATTTTATGCCAGCTGAACAAACAAACAGAGGTGAGGGTGCACCCCTTGCAAAGCACCCTGGCTGCTGGTGCCTCCCTAATGCCCGTGGGGAAAGGGAATGCCATTTCCTTGGATAGCAAGGAGTGTGCTCTGGCAGAGCAGTGCTCTGTGTCATTTCCCATTTAGTCAGATTGGCTGGTGATTTTTTTGTACTCAGACAGCAGCTCCTGACTTTCTTTATTGCCTCCCACAATGGATGTGTGAGAGGCAGCTGCAGAGAGGCAGGAAAGGCAGCCAGGCTGGTGCAGGGAGGGCTGGAGACTCTGAAGGGGAATGTCACAGGGAGGTTAACACTGTTGTGAAATGAATTGGCCTGTTGTGCCTGGGGAGAAGGTGAACAAATCTGGAGACTGAAAAGGACCCCAAAGGAAGTAGAGAGGAAGAAAGGGATAGGGCCAGAAGAACTGAGAGTAGGGAGTGGTGCAACGGAGACAGGAGACTGACAGGAGGGAAGGGGAGTATCAGCCTCTCCTGCAGCACCAGGGAAGTTGCAGGTTTTGGAGAAATGGGCTGTGAAAATTCTCCGAACCATCTGCATCTCTCTCCTGTATTAGAGAGCTCTGATAGTGCAGCTCTGAGGTCATCAGTTCTTGGGAACCTGCAGGACAGGTTTCCACTGAAACTTCCCTTTCGAAAGCAGGGAGGAGGCATGGGGCCCCTGCAATCCCTGTTCCTCGTCTGGGTATCCCACAGCCAAGAAAATAAACACGCCAGGAGTGTGAAATACATGCTTGTTTCCCAGGCTGTGTGGGTCAGGTGGCCTTCCTGCCCCAGATGTGGGGCTGGTCACTGCTGTGGGGCACTCCCAGGGGTCTGGTGGAGCACCCACAGATCCCTTTCCAAGTTCTGAGGCAGGGAGCTTAGCACTGGTGTGTGATTAGCAGGATGATGGAGGGAAGGCTGCCAGCCTGCTTTTTGTGGGATGCAGAAACCAGATCTATAAAACCACTCAACACCTCCCAAATTAGATGCCAAAATGCCTTCTGGGACTAAGTCACCAAGAAAGTGAAAACTTGATGTTTGAGGCAGATTTTTCCCTTCTCTGCAGTGTGCAGATGATCCTGATGCCGTGTGCACTCGCTCCGCTTCTGTCCGGATCCGGGATATGGACAACAGCATCATTAAAATGAAACATGGAGGAGGAGTCTCCCTGAATGGACAGGACATCCAGATCCCTTTGCTGCAAGGTGTGTTCACACAGGCTGACCCTGGCCAGCCACTGAGAGGCTCCTATTTAGTAGTGGTTTTAGACATGCCTTAGCCCAGCTCAGAGTGTTTTCAATGCCAAACTCTTTCTTCTAGAAGTTCTGTCATTTCAGCTTCTCTTCATGCAGCTGACGCACCTTGACTTGGCTTCTCTAAAATCCAGGAGAATTAAGCTGGTCTGCACTTGTGAGATTTGTAAAAATCTGTTGGTCTATTCTTTTTGAAATTACTATTTTTCAACTAGAAGCTTGAAATCATGGAATCACAGAACGATTTGGTTTCAACCTAAAAGATATCTCATTCCAGCCCCCTGCCTTGGGTAGGGACACCTTCCACTAGCCCAGGTTGCTCAAAGCCCCATCCAACCTGACCTTGGTCACTTCCAGGGATGGGGCAGCCTCAGCTTCTCTGGGCAACCTGTGCTAGGGCTTCAGCAAACCCACAGGGATGAATTTCTTCTTAATATCTAATCTAAGCCTGCTCTCTGTCAGTGTGAAGCCATTTCTCCATGTCCCTTAATACATCTTGTAAAAACTCACTGACACCCCGTGGTTGCCTTCAGGGGCCCTCCGTGTCCAGCGTGTGCTGAGGAGTTCAGTTCGCCTCACCTATGGGGAAGATCTGCAGATTGACTGGGATGGTCATGGAGAGCTCCTAGTGAAGGTACTTTTTCTGTCTGTTTTATTTCTGCCTCTTTGCCCCCTCTCTCATTCCACCCAAATATGTACAAAGATTTTCTTGTCTGAAGTCAGAAATTGCTTTGTGTTGCATGTTAGAAATTCCTTTCTCTTTTGCTACCCCCAGAGTGATATACAGGTCCTTTTGTATTCCAGAAACAAACACTTCATCTTACAACAGCTTGGTAGCTTTTTAATTTTTTGTGTGTGTGTGTTTGTGCAATGATAGCTGTTATTAACCATGAACAGTTTTATGTTTCGTTCAGCAGATACCCTCCAAACTGGAGTTTTGTTTTTATTTGCTTTGACTGCCCTGTCTAAAACAGAGGATGTGAATGACTTAAGGGAAGAAAAGGCCTCCAGGGACACAGTTACTCATAATTTCCAGGAAATAGAAATCAGCTCACAGAAGATGTTGCATGCTCCTTCTGCTGTGAGGAATGTTTGAAGTCAGTCTTGATTAACAATTAGGCTTTGTTGGTGCTGCAGGCACAGCAGAGTGTAGAAATACCTGAGCTAGGTTTACCAGAAATGATCTGTAAGGAAACTGTAACCACAGCTCTGCTGCTTTTGAACTCCCCTTGTAGTAGGGGTCTGCTCACAGAAAGGAGTTTTGCCAAGAAAACCAGTTTTCCTGGCATTTTCTGCTTTGTGTTAAACATTGCCCTCCTTGGACCATGGTATTGCTTTTGCATTCTCCTTGCCTGCCCCAAAATCTGGCTTAAGTGTCATGTCTGGCACAGCACAAAGGGCTATGAAAGCCAGTTTAGAATTGAGTTCAAGAGTTGAAAGAGTACAGATAAGAAAGGTCTGGAATAATTTTAGGAAGCATCTGTGGATTTGTGGTTGTTTTGATTTAACCTGTATCTCTGTGCTCCAAGGGTCCTAAAAGTTCTTTTAGGACTTAGAATAATTCACTTCAGTCCCTTGGCACATATCAGGAGCTTTGGCTTTCCTCAGTATTCAAAGTATTTTTCTCCCTGATCAGAGACCCATATAACCTGGCAAATTTTTTGTCCCACTGAAAACAAACCTAATTTTCTGCTCCAGATCCTTCTGCCCATAAAAGCAGTGGAAGTTTCTTCAGCTGTCTGCTCATTCTCTTGCGGGGCATCCAAAGCATCTCTTTAATTGCTTTTGGAGAGTTGTTTTATGCTGGATTTGTAGACTGACCTGTTGCCAAGTATTACTGACAATTGGAGGAAGTGATACACTTCCATTACCTTGTTCTGGCAAAAATTCTTCCTCTGTGCTCCTCAAGAAGGCTCCCCTTTCTGTGACTACCTGATATTTGTGATTTGAGCTTCCACTCCAAAATACTCCACAATTTGGATTTGTCTGAGTCATTGTTCCATCTGCAGAGTATGTGAAAGAGTAGTAGTAGTCTTAGGAGTAAGAATACTTAGCTTCTAATTGTTCTTTTTGATGCTCCATATTTATTCTCTGACCCCTGTGTTTGAATGCTGGGTAGGATCAGGTTATATTTTTGGATGATGTTTTTTTATTTTTGTCTATACAGAAAAGCTGTTTTCTTTAAAAATGTGGATTTTTCTACCTTTTTTTTTTTGTTTTACTAGTTACTCCTGCAAGCCTGCCTAAACTAGCTCTCTACTACATGGGCACAGAGAGCTAATGTAGCATCAAAGCTCCTGAGTAGTTGATAGTGTTTGTAATGTACCAGAGCTTTACTCCTAACACAAACTGACAGTTCCTACAAAAATGAAAGGTATTGGTGCCTTTGTGTTGCACATGTTGCTTAGGAGATTTCTCTGTTTACCTCTAGGTTTAGGGTCACCTTTCAGCTGCCCCTTGATTTGCACCAGGAAGAAAGCAGGGTGAAAAGTGCACCTGCTTTGTGGATTATTGGAAAAATCTGCTTTTAGTGTGCCTGAGTTTCCTTTGGACAGGAGGAATCTCTAGTGTGGGGTAGCTTTAGGGGTCTTAGTTTATTCCTTTTTTTCTCCAGGGTCCTCAGTGTTCAGGGGAACTTCTCCAATATTGCTTCAATTTTGTGATAAAACAGCCTGTGTAAATTTCCTTCATCTTCCAATTTTCCTTTAAAATGTAAAATGCTCCCAGGTGCAGTCTCCTTCTCCAAGTTGCCATTGGAATTACATAAAGAAATGCAACCCCCACTGTTGCTCTGCTCATTTCTATGAATGAAAGGGGACAATAGGGAAAGACTAAACTGGACTGCTGATCAAGGCATAAAAATAAGCTATTTTTCTCTTAGTTGCCCTCTGAAATTCACTGTACTGTGCAAAAATTGTCTTGCTGCTACTAATAGTAGCATTTTGGTTAGAAGTTTGAAAATACAGCACAAGGGCATTGTATCTGTAGTATTTTGATGTGTGTTTGAGAATATGGTTCATTCCTTAAAAAAACCACATTGCTCTACAGTGGTAACCTGTTCTGGAAGATGACCAGGCTGATGTTGTGTTCCTTAGGTGTCTCCAGTCTACTCTGAAAAGATGTGTGGGCTATGTGGAAATTATGATGGGAACCAAGGTGATGATTTTCTTACACCTTCTGGCATGGTGGAATCCCTTCTGGAAGACTTTGGAAACTCCTGGAAGCTCAATGCAGACTGCCAGGACTTGTTAAAACAAGACAGTGACCCCTGCAATCTCAATCCTCATTTAGGTACTGAACTCTATCCAAAATTAACGTGTGCAGCAAATGGTGATCTTCCATTTACATTATAAAAAGGAAAATTAAGAAAAAGAGAAGAAGCTACTGTTGTTTACATTACCACCAGGGTGGCTGTAATATATGTTTTTTAAAAACCCAATAAACAACAGCAACAAAAATACCCCCACACAGATACTTGTGTTGATGCAGGCTTCCTAAGGAAAATGTAATGTTTTGTGAAAATTGAAAACAAAAATTAGTTTAATTTTGCAAATACTAAAAGGCAGCAGAAAGCAAAGGCCCTGTAAAAGGAATTATAGCACCAGAAATAGTGCTAACAGAATATAAAAGCACTGTTTTTCCCTGATTTGTTTTACCAGTGAAACATTATTCTTTCAGTAGAGCTCATGACATATGAGCAATGGTGCTGTCAGGATCAGGTGCCTGCCTGATCCTGTTTTATTCTTGTGGGCTTTTTTTGTTTTGGTTTGTTTGTTCTTTTATGAAAGGAAGAGAAAATGCTTACTGTAGCTCCTCTACCTTTCCTTGAAAGCCACTTTGATGGATTCAGCATGAGCATGTAATTTTTTCCTCTTTTTAGCCAAATATGCTGAGGATTCCTGCTCAGTTCTGATGTCTCCTGCCTTTGAACCTTGTCACCATGAAGTCAGTCCCACTCCCTACGTGGAGAACTGCCGCTTTGATGTTTGCTCCTGCTCCAGTGGCAAGGATTGCCTGTGCTCTGCCATTGCCAGCTATGCAGCAGCCTGTGCCAGGAGGAGCACCCTGGTCCAGTGGAGACAACCCGACTTCTGCCGTAAGTGCAGTGCTGCTCCAAGCCACTTGTTTTCCTCATCCTGAAGGAATTTTTCTGGCAATGTTGGATGAAAGATCTAGAATGACTTGCCCAAATTTCCTTATGACAAATGATGAGAGTAAATCTTTCCTCCACACTGGTAAGGATGCAAAAGGTGTTCCCAGGGACTGCTCAGGACTGGGGGAGAGAAGTGGTGATTTGACACAGCTCCACAGAACTTTTGCCTGAATTTCCATTTTCAGCTACTCACCTGGAAACTTTCTGAATGTTTTGGGGTAGGAATCTCCCAAGTGATTTGTAGTAATCCATGAACTGCCTGGTTTTTGAGGCCCAAGCTTCCCACATCCTGACCTCCATCAGTGATTCCTGGATGTGGGGTTATGGAGGAAGCACAAAAGGGCAAGACAAACGTGTATCAGAAAAGAATTTTGGCAGTCTTGTGGCACTACCTCTGCTCACAGCAGTAGATTATCTGAGGTTTTGTCCAGACAAGTTTTGAATTTCTCCAAAAACCAAGGTACTGCAGCTTTTCTGACATCTCTCTCTTATCTAGGGCAAGATTAATAGCCAAACTGCCAAGAGGCTGGAGCAGAAGAACCCAGCACCTTTCATTGCTTTTATTTCTCTCTTAGGTCAGTGTGGTAGGAAAGAATCCATTGCCATGTAATTTTGATTGAGCACAGACATACTTTTCCCATAAATATTTGTGAAGTAAATGTTTTTCCATTTTCCTGAGTGACTTTGTTATTAAGGAAAGAAGACAATTGAAAAATTTGGGGAAAGCATGTGTGCTTGGCAGCTCTCCAGATTTGTTCTACTTCTTCCCAAGGGTGGGAAAAATATTTATCAACTGAGTGTGTAGGAGGTGGAAAAGAGACATATCTGGCCTTTGATCTGGTAGGGTCTGCAAGGTCAATAACCACAACCTCTGCAGAATGGCCAGTGTTTCCAGTGAATGAGAACAAATCCAGTTTATATTAAACTGCTGCATGGTCTTATAATATTTTACCTAGTTTATGTAAATGTTCAGATAGTGGAACAGTAATGTAATAAAAATCCTTTCAGAACTCTGCAGGTCTGGAGGCTGAAAGAAAGAGCAGCCATAATGCACCATTGCTCTTTCTGTAATTGAACAAGTCAATTTTCACAATTAATCTTTAATAATGCAGAGCTGCTTCTTCCTTTCTGTGCATTACAGAGAGCTTTGTGCTCTCACAAAGTGACGATTTCCCTGACTGCAGATCCATCAGCCTCCATTAAATAATCTTGGTGCCCTAGACATCTCCTGTCACATGAAGGAGAGCAATCTCTCTTTTTTTAATGGGCTTGAGATGTCAATGTTCAGGTTGTGTAATTTGTGCTGATCGCCCAGTGCGCTGAATGTGTGCTCCAGCCCTACCTTCATCCCCAGAGTTTGGTTTCTTGGGAAATGGCTTGACAGAGCCAGTTTGCTTGATTTGGAGTGGCTAACTGTCAGGGAGCAAAGTTATTAGTGTGGCACAGCATTTCTGCTGTGTGTCAAGCTATCAAGTGAATGCAGCTCCCCTATCTTTGACGTTATTTTAGTTGCAGTTTGATTATTTAAGGCCTCACTAATACCGCTGTAGCCTACCATGAATAAGCACTGGAGCCAATCCCTTCCTGCTGCAAGGGAGGAGCAGAGAGGCCACACTGTGAAGGGCTGTGTCTCTTGTGCAGCCGCATGTGAAAAATTTGATAAAACTCAGGCTAAGTGGCTGAGCCCAGAAAGTGGTGGTGGAGTTAAACCCAGGTGGTGGTTGGTCACCAGTGGTGTTCCCCAGGCCTCAGTAGCTGGGCCAGTTTTATTTAATATTTTAATCAGGCATCTGGGTGAAGGGATTGGGGGCATTCCCAGTCATTTCTCAGATGACACCCAGCTTGGTGGGAGTGTGGCTCTGCTGGAGGGCAGGAAGGCTCTGCAGAGGGATCAGGTTGGATCCATGGGCCCAGGCCAGAGCTCTGAGGCTCAACAAGGCCAGTCCTGGGTGCTGCCCTTGGGTCACACCAACCCCCTGCAGCTCCAGGCTGGGGCAGAGGGGCTGGAAAGCTGGGAAAGGCCCTGGGGGTGCTGGGGACAGCGGCTGGACACGAGCCCAGCTGGGCAAGAGGCCAATGGCACCTGGGCTGTGCCAGCCATGCTGTGGCAGCAGGGCCAGGGCAGGGACTGTCCCCTGTGCTGGGCACTGCTGGGGACACACCTCAGATCCTGGGGCACTTCTGGGAAGCTCAGGACAAGAAAGACATGGAGGGGCTGGAGCGTGTCCAGGGAAGGGAACGGAGCTGGGGAAGGGGCTGGAGCACAAATCTGATGAGGAGGAGCTGAGCAGGGGTTAAGCCTGGAGAAAAGGAGGCTCAGGGGGGGCCTTCTCACTCTCTAAAACTCTGACAGGAGGAAGCAGCCAGGTGGGGGTCGAGGTCTGCTCCCAGAGAACAAGGGACAAATGGAGAGGAAATGGCCTGAGGTTTCATCAGGGAGGTTAAGATTGTTTTATGTAAACCTTCTTAATGGAAATTATTATCAAGCACTGGTACAGACTGCCCAGAGAAGTTGTTGAGTCACCATGCCTCGAGGTGTTTAAAAGCCACCTGGATGTGGTGCTTAGGGATGTGCTTTAGTGGTGGACTTTGTAGTGTGAAGTTATTGGCTGTATTCAGTTATCTTATGGTCTTTTCCATCCTGAATATTTCTATGTTTTCCTGTCTCATGTGTATATTGTTCTGTGGCACAGGGGCATCAGTCAACAGGTCCCTAGATCTTCCTTCAGATTTTAGGGCACGTTGTTGAGCCCATTATTTTCCTTAATGTGGTAGTGCTGGGACAGTTGGTGGCTTTGCATGCCTTCTGTAAGAAGGTTTGTATAGGGTAGAATTATGGACAGGCTCTAAGGACCATTTGAGGATGGCAACAGTGCATGGTAGGCCTCAGCATGGGGGAGAAGCTGAGTTAAATCTAGTCTTTGTAGGGTGTGTCTTCACCCAGAGGTGGCAACATTCTCACCTTTTGTTACTTGAGAAATTGTTCAAGGTTTGTCTCTTTCACTCTGATCTCAAAACCCTCCTACAAAAGCTGCGTGAGCTGTTCTATGCAAACACATTTTTTTCCAATGGTTTCCCACTGTTTCTCATCTTATTCCTGTTCTTCAGAGCACAGCATTGAGCTATTTTGGTTTTATAGGAGCCATCCACAGGGACTAGATGCACCTTGCCTTTTCCTCTCATTTTCCTGTCACTAATGGGATGGGTTTTTTTTTTTAGTGACTGTGTATTACACAGTGTACAGACAACAGGCCTCTCCCAGGTCAGTTGTCTGGCCTTTTTCCTGTTAAAAGCAGATTCTGCTGGGAAGGGATAGAGCAGGGTATTGGGATGTAGAGTGTAAGCATAGCATTGGGAAGCATAACTGAAAAAACGGGATGTTCTGAAAATTTTAGGAGATGCACGAGCAAGGAAAATCTTAGAATGGTTTGGGTTGAAAGGGACCTTAAATATCATCTTGTTCCAAGGGACACCTTCCAGTAGACCAGGTTTTTCCAAGTCCCTTTCAGCCTGTCCTTGAACACTTCCAGGGGTGGGGCAGTCACAGCTTCTCTGGACAATCTCTGACAGTTTCAGCACCCTCACAAGGATGAGCTTCTTCCTAATATCCAATCTAAACTTGCTCTCTTTCAGTTTGAAGCCACTCCCGCACATGGATTACAAAGCTTTATCTAAGGAAGGGATCTACTGCAAAGTTGTCCCTGTGGTCAGGGAGTGTTGCCACTGACTAGAAAGTAGGGCAGGATGTTGGGCTTGGTTATCCCATTCTTTTTTGAATCCTGAAACCCATCTGAAATCTTCTGAACCAGTTCCATGTTTCCAGAGGTTCATGTGTAGCAAATAATACTTTTGCTGAGGCCTCATGGTTGTCCTGCTGGTTTGTGCCTTTAGTGATGAAAGTTATTTTTAAAATGATTCTCAGCTCTGCCCATTCAGGGTTTGATTTACTGCAAAGGTCAGGATGATGTAAAGCACATTTTTGTCAATGGCTCCTGTAACAGTGAATGAGTCTGTCTTCTGCCCAGTCCAGAGCTAGAAAGCATTTGCTGCTGTATTGATCAGCACACATTTCTTGGGCTGAGTTGTGACAGACACATTAAGCAGTTTGGACATAAGTCCCAGACTTGGGAGATTTTTGCCCTTAAGAAGGGTTCTAGTCACCTTAGATGCTTCTGGGCTGGATTTTCAGTTTAGGGTGTTACACTCCCATATATGAGGCTGGAGGAGCCTCAAGAGAAGCTGGTGCAACCATGTCTCTCTGCAGTAGGCAGGAATAATTCTTCATTTCAGAAGAGATTTGTGAAGGTGACCATGAGCCACTGGTCAGCACGTAGACCTTGCTTTGCTAGTCCAGCAAACACCTGGCTGAGGCTGCAGACCCATCCTGTTATTCCATGGCTAGCAGAGTTTCCCAGGGATGTGTGCTAGAAGAGAGTAGGGTTTATCACATCATTCTGCAGGAATGACAAAAGGAAGTACTTTCTCTGTAACCCTTTGATCTTGGTTTTAGGAAGGTACAAATGCACCAACTTTCATTTGCAGCTGCTTCCCTCAGTGTTGTTCCTCATCACCTTACAACTGTGTGCTGTGGAAAGTTGCTACAAACTACAGTGTAAATCCTGGTTATCAAGAGGCCTGTTAAATTGAAATTCTTGATAAAACAAGCTCGTTTTTGTCTTCTGCAATGTGTTGTCATAGCTGCCACCTAGTGCTGATGCTGATGCGTGCAGAGGTGAATGCCTCAAAATCGGCCCTGTAGAAGTGGAGGTTTTATAAACAAAGAAGCCACAATGGCTCCAAAAGCCATGATTAGTCTCTGTATAACAGAATTCATCATAAAAAAAATCTTTAGTGTCAAGGTTTGGCTGCCTAATTGCTAAATTACTTCATTATTTGCACCTGTTTTCATAGAAATCCCTGAATATTTCTGGGATATGAGACTGTAAAGTATTGCAACAGTCTTGTTTACCAAGGCAGGAAAGTATTTTTCTACTACTTTTCTACTCATTTTGGCTAAATTAGTCCCTAAAGATGTTGCAAAGGAACAGAGGTGTGAATGTGTACATGACACTTCTAATGCTCCTAACGTGTGGAATGGTTTGGGTTGGAAGGGGTGTTACAGACTGTGTCATTCCAACGCCCTGCCATGGGCAGGGACACCTTCCACTACCCCAGGTTTTTCCAAGGCCCGTTCAGCCTGTCCTGGAACACTTCCAGGGATGGGGCATCCACAGCTGCCCCGGGCACCTTGTGCCGGGGTCTCCCCACACTCACAGGTAACAATTTCTTCCTAATATCCAATCTAAACTTGCTCTCTGTCAGTGTGAAGCCATTCCCCATTATCCTGTCGCTCCAGGCCATTGCAAATAGTCTCTCTCCATCTTTTTGTAGGTTCCCTTCAGGCACTGAAGAGCTTCAGTTAGGTTATCCTGACTGTGATGCAGATAACAGAAAATGGACAGAGCTTGTGTTTTGTGTTCTGTATGAAATTTTGTGGCTGGATTTCCACCGCAGTGCAGTGTAGTCCAGTCCTGACATTTATTGGGATCTTCCTTTACTAAGGTTTTGTTTGTGTGTACGTATAAGCAGTGCCTTAGGCTACACCGGTGCTGCAGTTAAGGAGGTATGATGTAACACTCCATTGACAAGTAAATTGAGCCGATATCTTTTAATCCCAAGCATCCCAGTCTGTTTTAGGCAGCTCTTCCTCTAGCTGGATTTGGATCAAATGCTCTTCTCCCTCCTGTGTTTCACCAGCAATGGCCTGTCCTGAAGGCCAGGTGTACCAGCAGTGTGGGACACCGTGTAACCAGACGTGCCGGTCGCTGTCCTACCCGGAGGAGGACTGTGAGCAGCTCTGCCTGGAGGGCTGCTACTGCCCCCCTGGGCATTACCTGGATGAGCACGAGCAGTGCGTGCCCAAGTCCCAGTGCTCCTGTTACTATGATGGGGAGATCTTCCAGCCAGAGGATGTCTTCTCGGATCACTACTCTATGTGGTAAGAGCACTGTTCGTAACCCTTTCCAACACACCGTCACTCCAAATTTTTTGGATGGCTTGAGTTGTTAAATGGGTCAGTTCCTGTGCATCCATTGAAACTAGTTAAAGAAAAGGCAAGATTTTGCCTCCAGCAAGCCAAATGGAGAGTTTTGCTGTTGTCCTTCTCCATTTAATTTCAAATACCTCCTTACTCTGAATTACTCAGTATTAAGCCCTGTTCTATGAACAGTTCCTGCCAGTTTGAAATGGAGCTTAATTACTGACAATAGCTACTTTGTGGGCTTTTAAAATGTCACTTTAATGTACTGTGCTACACTTTTTCACTGTTAAAATCTAATTATCTCTTGTCAAAGATACAAGTATTAAAAAAATTTCTAATTGTTAAATTGAGTAGCAATACACTTGGAGTGGGAATGCAATTGCTGGGTAGGGCCAGTTTTGGGAACAGTGTGTTCTTTTCCTCTCTGCCACAAAAATCCCAAGTTTCAGGAACTAGGTGGTCCCTTTGCTCTTTCCACAGCAAAGCTGACTATTGTCTTGCCTAGCTTTATCCCTGTGCAGCTGCACTGGATCCAGCAGGACAGGGCAGCAGGCAGCTGGGTTGCCATCCACTGTATCCCATCAACTCCCTTAAGGAAAGTTTGCCTTTGATGTTGGTAGACACTGTGGATGGAGAGCAACAGCTCAGCCCCACTGAGGTGCAGTTTTTTAATCTGACAAGTTCCCTGTTGACTGAGAATCAGCGTGAGTGAAAGCTAAATGCTGTTTCATTAAATACAAGCTGTTTGTTTTTCTTAGCTATTGTGAGAATGGATTCATGCACTGCAGTACAAACAGAGCTCCTGGTGCCTTCCTGGCTGATGTTTTTGCTGAAGAGAGGCCATCTCCCAGAAGTTAGTATGCCTTAAAAATTAATATTTTATTTTTGGTTTTTGGGGTTTTTTTTGTTTTTGTTTTTGTTTTTTTTTTGTTTTTGTTTTTTTTTTTCTCTTCAATCTCTTCGTAGTGTAGATTGGAGGAAAAATTCTGGAGGTTGCAACAGCTGTGATATTGTGAGATTTTTTCCAAACTTTTTTTTTTACAGGATTGAAACAAAAGCAATGTGTGGGAGGGTACAGGGCTCACTGAATCTCACCTCTCAAAATTATAATTATAATTAGCTACTGCAGTCTCTCCTGAACAGAAAAAGTTTAAGGATGCCTTGGCAGTGATCTGGGGTCCCCAGCTGCTGTTTGAGGATCACAAGACATCAGTAACTCATCAGTTTTATAGCTTCTGCTTCTCACTAGTGGGATGCAAACTCTTCTGGTGCAAATGAGGCTTTTAGTGGCCTGAAGGTTACTGCTGCCAGGTTTGCAGTGTGCCTTCCAGCCAGCAGGAATCTCCAGGAAACCTCCTGGAGACTGACAGCTGCCACGTTTCCCATCAGTGGACAGGTTTATCAGGCATTTGACTGAAGCTGTGAGAAATGCATGGGAACACTTCTAGCATCCAGCTGGGGTTTGCAGCATTGGAGAAGGGCCAGCAGTGCTCTGGGATCTTTTGGGGTTTCCCACTGATGCATGGATGAAGCTTATGGGATTGTCATGGGATAGGGGGTTTGAGACTGGATGCATCTCAGAGAGGACAGGGCTAGTGGGGTTTTGGGGAGGCCTGGGAATATCCAGGTGTTTGACTTGGTGATCCTTGTGGGTGCCTTCCAGGTCAGGATAACCTGTGATCCCTATGGGAGCACCAGTAGAGCCAAACACGGTGTATTCCATGGCACACTGACAAATGCACCTGTACATGGGCTCCTGAGGAAATTTATGGTTGATATTTGCCGGTGCCTTGGAGACAAAGGGTTACAGTTTGTCTTTGCACCTTCTCAGGTTAAACCACCTTCTACAGGAAAACTCTGTAAATGCCTCTGCAGGTACAGAGCAGTGACCTGCTTAATGTTGCTTGCTACAACACCAGTGACAGTGTCCCTGGTTGGGTCACCTGTTCTTCAGGTGGAGCCTTCCAGGTGAATATCTCACCAAACTCTTCCCTTAATGTTCCTAAGATAGACTTTTCCTGATAATAGAATGTCAAGACTTACAAAACCCCCAGAGAGGCATATTGCTACTGCCACTTGAAATAATATCCTGGAGTTTCTTGGGAGATTCTGGTCTTCTGTCAGATCCTGAAGTCTCAAAGAGTTTGTATTGAAGCTCAGGGCACTATTATTTACAGTCACCAATATAGTTATATTCAGTGTGGGAAATGGGTCTAAATACAATAATATATGATGCTGTTGCTTCTCAGAATATCAATTTTCTGCTAACTTTGTACAGTGCCTAGAGGTGTTTGCATAGCCCAACTGCAGTCTGGAATTGCACTTTTATGTTTAGTGCAGCATTTTTGTTTCAGTATTAAATACCTGCTTTCATGACAGCCTAACTGGGGTCACTCCAGGGGAAGTAGGGGCTGCTTACTTTGCTATGTCATGTGTAGTGGTGTTGCTCCAGGCTAGATTCTAAATTATTATTCTAATCAAATTGTTGATCCACCTTTTAGAAAAATACTTTTCCAACAATACTTGAGTTCTAATTGCACTTTTTGTAAACTCATTTGTTTTAAGTCAAAAGGAGCTTGACATGCAGACTCCCCATGGAAAAAATTATCTGTCCTGCCGACAACCCAAGAGCAGAAGGAGTGGAATGTACCAAGACCTGTCAGAACTATGACTTGGAGTGCATCAGCCATGGCTGCATATCTGGATGCCTCTGTCCAAAAGGGATGGTAAGCAGGTTTCAATACAGCAGCAAGAAGCAGGTCCTCTTTGCTTTCTTGCCTCCATTCTCTCCTACCAAAAGTCTTCTTGCAGCTTGGGAATAAGTGGTTGGGAAATATTGACTGTCAAGTTGTGGCTGGCTTAAAGAATGTGTGTTAGCGTATCTTCATTAAATATAAACTTTAGCTTGTGAAAATAATTAATAATCAAATTTCCAAAGCCTGCTTTGAACACCGGTTTATGTCTTCCTTCAGCTCTGCTCCTAAACTCCTCCTCAGTCTTGCTGAGCTTTTTCAGTCAGAGAGGCAGAAGTACACTCATATTCAGGCTGATCAGAGGTTTGGAGCACCTCTCCTCCAAAAAAAAGGCTGAGAGAATTGGGATTTTTCAGCCTGGCAAAGAGAAAGCTTTGAGGGTGACCCCATTGTGGCTTTGCAGTGCCTGCAAAGGGAGCCCACAGGATTTTCAGAGAGAGACTCTTGACAAGGGCCTGGAGTGACAGGACAAGGGAATGGCTTCACACTGACAGAGAGAAGGTTCATGTTGGATATTTGGAAGAAGTTGTTCCCTGTGAGGGTGGTGAGGCCCTGGCACAGGTTTCCCAGAGCAGCTGTGGCTGCCCCATCCCTGGCAGTGTTCCAGGCCAGGTTGGATGGGGGTCTGAGCAGTCTGGGCTAGTGGAAGGTGTCTCTGTCCATGGCAGGGGTGTGGAACAGGGTGATCTTTAGGGTCAACTCATTCTGGGATTCTCTGATCCAGCCACTCATCCTGCTGATACTGGTTCCTCCTTGTCAAGTCTCCATCTCTCCAGCTGCCTGCCTGTGAGTAGTACCAAGTTGAAGGTTCCCTGTGAGAAGGAATGTGGGATATAAAACTTGCCACGATGATGCCAGAGTGTGTCTTGGAGTTGCAGGTGTTATACTAAGCAAATTTTTTTTTTTTCTTTGCACTGACAAGAGGCTTTCTGGTGTCCAAGGTTATGTCCCACTGCAACCTCAAATTTAGCCATTAGTTTAAATGTAGTGTTTTCTACCCCCAAATTCCTTCAATTACGTTACAAGAAAAAGTAGCTCCTCCTGATTTTTCATTATGCAGTAATTTCTAGCAATAATATAAACATGTGTTTTGAACATTGCTACTGTATGTTGCTGATAAACACACATTTATGTAAATAGATTCTACTCCAGAATAAAATGCCTGCTCTAGGCAAAAGCTCAAGCTTGTGAAATGTCTTAGAGGTGAAAAAGAACAGAATCTGAAGTCACCCATAAATTTTCATGACAACTTTAAAAACAAGTGTTGCTTCTTTTCACATTTCAGTCTGTAAATGTCTGTCCCTTAAGTGAAAAATTTTCTTACATAGTAGCAAGATAAGAAAACTTAGAAAAGCTTGTGTACTTGTAAAGTTCCAAGAGCTCCAAGGTAAACAGCTTTTTCTTTGCATCTAACATTCTGACCTCTGGCTCAATGAAGAAGCTTGAGATTTTTGGTTTCAATTCTGGGAGATGGTAACAGTACACTTTTGACATAATTGTGAAAAACAAATTACAATAACTATTCTACAGGGAAAAACTCCCAACCTCCGTAGTAATTAACATTCATGTTTGGTACAGTATTTCATGTTCTTCTTCGGTGAGTTGGAACAAACAATTGTTTCATGAACTTGTTGCCATCAGAGCAGACTTTGGCCTTTTGCAATTGGAAACTCCAGCTGACCTTGCAGTGGAGTTCAACAAGGTGGTTTGTCGGGTTTTGGATTGAAGAATCAGGCTCGGTATTGAAGAAAAAAAAAGTAAATAAATTCTCTGTCCACTAGATGACAGTGTCGTTTAATCTTCACAAAACTCAGCCTGGAATTACTTGTTCTCATTGGCTTTCCTTCTGGCAGAGAGTAAAAATCAGGAGATGCACCCAAGCCACGATGGGAGAAGCCCATGGAGAGATGTTGTAACTACTACCATGCAAAGTCAGGGTCACGCCCAGTCTCTGTTCAGGTGTGTTCTGTTTGCCCTGTGTTTGACTCCTGGCTCCACAGGAGCTGCCAGCCCATTCTCAAAGAGCAGATTCCTCCTCCTCACCCAGTGGGATGAGGTTTGAAAGAGCCTTTTTTTCTGATTTCTGTACTCTGCAATGAAGCTTTGTGCTCCCTCACTAGAGAAGGATTTGGGATGGTGACCAGGATCTCTTTTCCATCATGTCCTTTTCTAATACAGAGACCCTGGGAGCACAGAGACAAAGCTCAACAAAATCAAATCAAAATCAGTCTGTGTTTCCCAGGCTTGTACTACAGAGGTGAGCAATAAAGGGACTGGAAAAGAATTATCATTTTACTGGTCAGTCTCCCTTACTGGTGTTCTGTAATCCTGCCTAATTTACAAGCACTCACAGAGGTAAGCTGCTGTTTGCAGGAAGGTCTGTTGGAAGTAACAGATTACTCAACATGTGTTCCCATAAATATTTGCAAAATTTATCATGCTTGAAGAAATTGTGCCTTTTTACATTTGGGGTACAGTAGCATATGAAAGTTATCAGTGCTCACAGATAACTTATTAGCTTGAAGACATAACCTAATTTTTTTCAACTGAAAAATAAGTTCTCTAATTCATCTTGACTTAGTATTTTTCACTGTTTTGATTTATAGCAAATACAGATGTTCAATATATCATAAAAATAATTCTTCCCTTTGATCATCTGGAAGGTGGGAAATTCTCTGTACTTGTCACCCTTTTGCACAGCAGAAAAAAGAAATCATAACATATGTGCAGAAGTGTGGGGGAAAATATGCTTTCTCAGATTAATTTACTGCACTTCAATTTTTCCCATTGGAAAATATTAATAAATATCCAAATGGGGTGTTAACCACCTTTCTGGGGAAAGAGAGGAGCAGAACAATCAGAGAGCACAAAATCCAGACACTCCGAAAGTAGGAAATTAGTTTATTTCTATTCCCAACAACTGACATAAAATTAAAGTTTAAAATTTAAATTAAATATTTTATTGCATTCTGACTGCTAAAATAAAACTATTTCTAAAATTTTGATACATTAGTAGAAAAAGGGGAAAAAAGGTACAAAACCTAAACATCTTAACCAAGAAAGTTTTGGATTGTTTTTTTCTTGCTCTTTTCAACTGAAATTTACAGGACTTTTTTGATTTCTCTATTGTATATTTTTCAGTATGGGCTTATCCTATGTTACAATGTCTTCATGAGGAGGTAGGCATGTCAAATAAACATCAGAGGCATGCAGCTAACATGAGAAAGAGAAGTCAAGTGTAAACCAGCACATTTTGATCTTCTAACATGTTGACTTATCTTTATTTGCACAGTAAGAGTGAGAGGCTGTTTCAGTTAAAACAAAAATTTATGAAAGGGATTCTTCTCTTTGAGGGTGGTGAGGCCCTGGCACAGGTTTCCCAGAGCAACTGTGGCTTCCCCCATCCCTGGAAGTGTCCAAGGCCAGGTTGGATGGGGCTCTGAGCAATGTGGGACAGTGGAAGGTGTTCCTTCCTATGGAACTGGATGATCTTTAAGGTCCCATCCTTCCCAGTCTCTTATTCTAAAGCCTGTTAGCTATTGAGTTTTAATCCGACCCACTTCCTTTACTTAACCCCATGCTTCTTCATACCTTTGGCTGACTTTCCACTGAAATCCACATGTGTGTCAGGGGGAACAGAGCAGTGTCTGAGCTTCCCTTGACAGAGGGATACTCATCAAATTGTGTTGACGAAGAGAGTTCAACGTTTAGGTTTATTGAGATGGATTTCAGGACCATAAATTCTCCTGAATTGGAAGGGACCCACAAGGATCATCCAGGTCAACTCCTGGCCCTGCACAGACACCCCAACAATCCCATCCTGAGAGCATTGTCCAAACACTCCTGGAGCTCCGGCAGCCTTGGGGCTGTGACCATTCCCTGGGAAGCCTGGGCAGTGCCCAACACGCTCTGGGGGAAGAACCTTTCCCTGATATCCACCCTGACCCTCCCTGACACAGCTCCAGCCATTCCTGGGTCCTGTCCCTGCTCACACAGAGCAGAGCTCAGGGCCTGCCCCTCCGCCTTGTGAGGAAGCTGCAGAACTGCTGTGAGCTCTGGCCTCAGTCTCCTTCAGCTGAGCAGACCAAATGCCCTCAGCCACTCCTCATGTGACTTCCCCTCCAGGCTCTTCACCATCTTTGTAGCCTCCTTTGGACACCCTCTTGAGATCCTTATGTTGTGGTGCCCAAAATTGCCCCCAGGACTCAAGGTGAGGTTGCACCAGTGCAGAGCAATCACCTCCTATGAGGAGGGGTAAGGGGATTCAAAGGTTCTGAAATCTGTAATATTGTTCTTCCTTTGGCAAGATTTTTCAAGGTTTTTGCAATTAATGAACAGAGCAAGGAAATTATGGACATTGTTTGATCCCCAAATAATGGGAGAGCTGGTAGAAAACCACTTATAGTCCCATGGATGCAGAACATTATTCTAAGGGCTGGTGGAAACCGCTGCTGTTTTCATTACAAATCTGTCCATGTGGTTGCCTCCTGTCATCTCAAGCACTCAGGACTGCTAAATCTCCTGTATTAACTGCCTAGTCTATTGATTGATTGAGAGATGTCCAGAGCACAGCCAGCTGCATGTGAATAGTGCTCCTGGCCTTGTAGTGTAGCACCACGTGGTCCTTTGTAGTGCAGCATGGCAGCAGGCTGCCAGATGTGCCCCAGAATTTGGATGGGGTGTTAATAGGCCCAGTAGATCGTGTTACTGTTAACAAAATCATCATTCACTGAGTTTTGCAGAAAAAAAAAGATCATTCTTCTGGTCCAAGTCCACTTTGGGTTTTTTGTTCTGCTTGCTGAATCCTATACACCCACTCTGTCAGTGTTCAAGACAAGGTCCTCTTCCTTCTTTGTAGGTGGTTTTAAAGCTGCTGGTTGTGATAAAAATACTAATGTGAATCTGTACCAGTTTTTAGGGAGCAAGGAGAAGAGGTTCTAATTCTTTTTTGCTAACCAGATGTCTAATCCCTAGTTTTGTATCAAGAGGCAAGCCCTCAAGTGTATTGTGAACTGTGTTGCTGAACACTCTGCAAAAACTCAGAAACGTAGCCATGAGTGTGAGGTCATATTCCTGCTTTTTTCCTAAATGCCACCAAGAAGGAAGGAAAGAAGGTATTAAACTCTTCTTTCTGGTCTTCTCTGGACTTTCTCACTATCCTTTGTAAAGGTGAAGGTGGAGCTGCAACTCCATTATCTAGAAAAGCATTTATTTGTTTCCCTCTTCCTTCTGTTGAAGTGATTTTATTTGGCATAATGCAGCTTGCCATAAGCCACAGAGCACATGGAGCTGCATATGAAGAAAGAGTCTCTGGGCTGTGAAATCTTTTTTTATGAGTTGTTCCATGTGGCAGTTCTAGGTCCCCATAGGAAAAGGCAGAGCTGTTCTTCTTTATTAACCTGGCGTTCAGACTGCATTGATCTCATTGGCCCATATTTAACAGTTAAAAAAAATATTTTAATGATTTTGCAGAAAGAGTTTAAAGTGGGAAGGTGATACTTTGTGACTTTTGAATGAGAAGGGGAAGGCCTCTCCATTTAGGTATTCCATGAAACAAGAGCCAAACCTGTCCTGGGTTTGCCAGAAATGCTATTGAGTGAAAAGTCAGCATAGCCAGCTTAGGTTATGTTTGATTTTCTAAAACAGGGGGTCTTCAAAATGGAAAGTAATCACAGAAAAAGAAAACAGAAAAGTAATGGAAAAAGTGAATAGTCTAAAGGAATTACTTGATTTTCTTTGGTTGTAGTTTTTTGGTTTGTTTTTGGTTTTTTTTCAAGTGGGGCAAATGATTTGTTGTTATACAAAGAGAAACTCAGATCAGAAGGGTGAAACTGTAAATATGAATAGAACATAATGTCCTATTTCCCAGCTGCAGGGCCTGTTACAGAGAGAGCAAAATAATACCTCAAGTGGACTGATATTTATCCTGCCTTCCTGGAGAAAAATAAGGATTTGAAAGAAAATGAGTGATTGCTGCAATTTTCAGAGGAGAGTTGATAAGTGTTGGCTTTAAGGGGCTGTTGTGTGTGACAATAGAACCTGCATTTGCGTGTGGGTGGGTCAGGCACTCTGGCTCCCAGTCTCCTTGATGTTCCTATTTCCATTTTTACTCCATCTGGGCTCTCTGCTTGTCTAGTAGGCCCTTTCCAGTTTGTTGTATGTGAGAAGCTGTTCATCTGCTCTCCACACTCAGGTTAGCCTGGTCTGCTGCATCCTGGACTTTCTCATTGTGACATTCTTCTATAATGTCATCTGTTCTCCCAGCAGCTTGAGATGGTGGGAGCAAGCTGTGATTTATGTACCCAGAAGACTGTGATGTATGTCCCTACATAAATTGGCTAAAAGTTAATGGTTAATGGCTAAAAGTATTAGTACTACTGTACCTTTCTTACCTTGGATAGCCTTCATCCTTTCTTTTATTCCTTTCAGCCTTGCTTTTATTTTTCCTCCACATGTTCTGTGCTTGCTCCTGGCTGCTTGCTCACCCTGCACATGGCCATGTACCAACAGCCCCATGTGGTGACAAACTCTGTGTTCCGCTTAGGTGCGACATGAAAACAAGTGTGTGGCTCCTGAGAGGTGCCCGTGCTTCCACAATGGAAGAGAATATTCCAAGGGAGAAACAGTGACTAAGGACTGCAACACCTGGTGAGTCACTGGAAGGGTGTTTTTTCTCTTTAGGGGGCCTGCTGTGTTTTTGATGGCAACCAATATTGTTTGCTTAACACATCTCTTTTATAGAAAGCCAGTTTTTGCAGCATAATAATTGCACAGACAAAGCACATTCCCTTTGCATGTTGCATAAAGATCCAATAAAATTCCTTGCAATGTCTGGAAAGCTCTGCCTTGTGCCCTACAAATAGCTGTATGTCTGTGCAACTCCTCTGTAGGCACTGGATAGTGGATATTGCAACACAAGATAACAATTTAGAACCTATATGCTTTGGGGTGGGAGGAATTGAGCCTGGGCTTTGTCCTTTTCACCCAGAAGGGGTAGGATGCACCAGCATCCTATGATAGGAGCCCTTCAGGCAAATGATAAAGAATTAGGAAGAGACAGGGTTGACCTCTTATCTTAAGAGTGCTCTATCCACTGATATATTAAAAAGATGAAAATAGATGGAAGACTGGTACTTAAAAGAAAAGAGTGCTCAATGTCTTTCACCATTGCCCTGCTTGGTTACTAGAAAAGGATTTATAGGTCCAAAGGGGAGTTGTGGGCTGCTCAATTTGCATGGAGAGAGGGAAGCCCTCAGCATAGTCTTTGGTCCAGTACAATGGGCCTCTTTTGTCTTCTCCTGCACAGCACATTGGCTGCACTGAAGGTGCTTTGTTTTCCATGTGTGTGGGGAATGGTGGCTCATTCCTTCAGAGCTCCAAGAGTCCAGGGTGTAGGACATTGAGCCACCAGCAGTGTGAAAATTCTGTGAGTTTTCTGAACTCAGACTTGAGAATTTATTATGCATTCTGCCCTGAATGTCCCTGCCTGGCTCTGTGGCACCCCCAGGAGCAATGTTTGTCAGCCTCTGTATGACTGGGTGGGGTTGGGTTAGATAATCAGCACCACTGGAGAGGCCAAGGTTTGATTTTTGTTTGGTACACTGCTCTTTGAATAACAGTGCTTTCAAGTTTTGCATTTTTTAACTAGTGGGACTGCTCCTAACTAGTGCAAGTTAGCCTTGGATGAAGGTTTTCTATGGAAATGTTGATCTCCCAGTGTTTCATTTCTATCCTTTGCAACTACATATAACATAATGAATCCATGTACTGCAATAAAACCTGGGAAAAAAATTGGTTTGAAAGGGAAAAAGATGGAGGAGAAATTGATGTTTTTAGTCTAGATACATATTCTATAACATGCTTACATTACATTTAGGTGAAAGTGACTCCGCTGAAAAACAGGCGCCATGAAAATTTTATTGAAACAAGAAGAGTACAGTGTGACACTCCTCAGTGTTAAGAAATTTGCAAGATTTCTCTCCATAACCATGATCAGCCTTTTTATTTTCAGTTATTCTTATAATCTTTGATCTTAAAGTAGTCATAACCATGTTGCTTCATTCTTGTAACTGCCTACTTAATCTGGCAATACCATTGTAAATTTTATTTCCTCAATTACATAGAATGACCTTTAATATCAGGGTTGAGGAAATGTTAGAAATCAGGCTTTTTCTTACTGATAAAAAGCACTCCCTCAAATTTTAGGTGTTTTTCATGAACGTGAAAGTAAAATTGGAAATAAGGTCCCTTCAAAAATGTCATCAGGGCTTTTTGAACTATGTGACTTTGAAAAGTTTGATAGTTCTCAACAAATACCAAGTCAAATGTCGTTTAGAAAGTGATATAGGAAATTACTATTGCTTTGAGAATTAATAAGGATTGAGAGTCTGCATTTTGGAGGTCGAGATCTTCCTTTTCTTTTGTTTTTTTTGCTTTTTGTACTGCTGTTGTAGGAGTTCTCATTCTCACTTGTTCTTAGCCAGATGTGAACACCTGCAAAGGCAATATATGAGCCAGAGGTGTCAGATTTGGCATTTACATCCGACTTGACATATGGGACACCCTAATTCATGAACAACAGAACGTCTCCAAGCCTAAGCCAGTGGCAAACCTTCTGTTATGCAATGTATTGGGAATTCATTGTGGAGCTCAATGAAAGTTTTGGAGTCACACTCCTGCAGCAGTGCAGAGCAGAAGTTTGCTAATCTGAATTTAACCACCCAATGTTCCTTATAATCTGTCCATGCATGTATTTACAAAATCTTGCTCTTGTCTAAGTGTTAGAAGAGAATTCATAGAGGAGAGGAGGCAAGAGGTTTCATGTTACTGGAATTTCATTCTTTGAAGAAAATGTCTTGCACAATATTTGTTACGATATGAAATGTTACCAGGATTAAATAATGTCTATGCTCAGGTTAAGGCATTATTAGAAAACTCAGTTCAGTGCCCATTTTTTTCTTTGGGTAGCAATTTGATCTTGGGAAAGTACTTCAAGTTTTTTTATCCCTCAGTTTTTATGTCTGTAAGGCATGGATAGAATTCCTCTTTCCCACAGACCTTGATTAGAAAATTCCTGGGGCAGTGATGATGTTCATGTGCATTCATGGAGCATTTAGTGGATGAATGTTTTGCCATCCTTAAGCAATTTATTGCTTATTAATTATTAAATTATTATTAGATATAATGTGAAATGGTATTCTAACTCTTCACTGATTTTTGGTTTTATTTGCTCAGTCTTTTGCTAGTTAGCAAATTGATTTATTTCACTGATCAAAAGCCTGTGGATGTCAAGGGAAAGTTCTCCTTTCCTATTTCCAGCTTCTGTAGCGAGGCTGTGGTCCTCCAGGATACCTCTGGAAAAGGGCAAGAGTAGTGGATGCTCTGTTTTGCTAAAAGGGTACTTGGAGCAGAGCAGCATATCCTAATAAAATTCTAGTATAAAAAAATTTCCAGCAGGCTCTGTCCTGACCTATTTTGCAACAGGGAAATTCAAACCACACAGTCCTACATGCAGAAAGAGACAGGAGAAATACATTCCTTATTCATTTAATCTTAAGGCATTATTTGGATTTATTTACTCACTGCTAACGTATGCTGACTTATGTTAATGAGAGAGTCTCTTATCTGGTGGAGAGAGCTCCTGGAGGCAGAGACTGTGGCACTTCCATTTTACCTAAAGCACTTTGCATTCTTTTGCTGGTTATTTACATGGCGTTAAGGACAACTGTCACTGCCTCCTTTTCTGTTACAGCGTGTGCCAGGGGAGGAAGTGGGAGTGCACCAAAAATCTGTGTGATGGCACCTGCACTGCTATTGGTACATCTCATTACTTGACATTTGATGGATTGAAATACAAGTTTCCAGGAAACTGCCAATATGTGTTAGCTCAGGTAAGAGCATGTCAAATGCTAAAGCTGCCTGATCACATTAAAAGAGTTTTACACCAGGAGAGAAGCTCAATGTTCGGATAAATCACAGTTAACTATTTCTAATTACTAAGACACATGTATAGTAGAGAAGTGTAGAGCTTATTAATGTCTTCAGAGATGTCTTAAGAATTTTGAAGAGTGCATTGTGTTCTATAGGCTCTCATGTGTCCAACTGGCCATCGAGAACCTTATAAGGGCACCTTGGTACAGAGCAGAGCTGTCTGAATCCCATCTCTAAAATGGAATTGTGGCCATCCATAAATCAATGTTTTCTTCTCTTGCTCTTTATCCTGTAGTGGTAGCTGCTGTCTGGCTGAGTGATACAAGGAATGCACAGTGAGCCTTCCCTAAATGCACCCAGAGCACAGGCTCTGCTCATTCCCTTCAGCATGGTCCCTGTCTTGTTCCATGCTCCACCTCCTTGGAGTCCCCTGACAATATCCATTTTCCTCACAGCAAGGAGGAGAGGGGGGATAAAGGAAGAGCACACTAAAACTAATTTTTGATTTGTGGAAGCAGCCAGAATTTAGAGTTAACTAAAAGTTTTATCCACTTGTGAATTATCACATATTTAGAAATGTCTGTGCAAACAAGGATTTATCTGAAAATTTGGTCTAAAACTACTTGGATTCACTGCTGATTGATAACATATTCTGCAGTTACAGTGTGACATGTTTCTTGGGTGGGCTACTATTTTCCCCACAGACTCCTCATGAGGCACATTCCTCCTTGCAGTTCTCAAGGAGGAAGGTGTGATCAACCTGCCTCTGCCTAGCTCTTTGAAATATGCTCCCAGCTTGTTGCCAGCTGGATTATGTTTGGGGAATGATTGTTTGCCCCTACTGAGAGCTCTGTGTAAAGGTCTTATGGGCAGCAATGCCATACACTACTACAAAACTACTTGAAATGGAATTTAGATCTGTTTTCCTTAGATGACAATCACAGAGAGCTCCACACAGGGCGTTTCTTAAAAGGTGTGTACTGAAAACAACACAATCAAAAAATAAAATCTAAAAGGCCAGAGAGATATGATCCATCATATAAATGTAGTATGAACTCTCAAAGGATCTCATAAATATTGGACTTATAAGGAAATCAATACATTAAGCTATCTTTGTATTCAGATATGCCCTGTGCCCATCATACATTTTTAAATATGACAGATGCTGTAAAATTGTGGATTCTCCCTGCCAGAAAATACTCTTCAAATTATGCATGTGTGTGCCACTGGCAGAGTGTGCCTTGCTCTTTAAGGGATGGAACACATGAATATCAGTGCTGAGCATAAACTAAATGAACATGGGAACACTTGGTATACAAAGACATATCTTATTGACCACAGATTACACAGTGTTGATTGAGGTTTCTTTTTTCTGTTTTTCTCTGTATATGTTTTTCAAATACTCTGCATTACTGACTCATTTATCTTCTTTTCTGATAGGATTTCTGCAAGGGTAACTCTGGAACATTCCAGATACTCGTTTCAAATGAAGGTTGTGGCTTCACTGGAGAAAAGTGCACCAAAAGGGTTATCATTATGTATGAAGGAGGGGAAATAGAGCTATTTAATGGAAATGTATGTACTCTTTTTGTCTTTCCTTCCTATTTTTTTGGGAAAAGAATTTCAGATTGTGCAGTAAACTGAGGCATGAATGACCTCACACTCAGGGAATCTTGCTCATAAAATGAACAGATTAGCAGGATTATATTTATCTGTTTTGCTTCCAGAGGTATAATGCTGTTTTGGTGTTTCTGCTTGATGCCAATCAGTTTATTTCAGGTAATCATAGAATGCTTTGGGTTGGCAGGGACCTGAAAGATTACCCAGTTTTACTCCCCTATCATGGGCAGTGATACCTTCCACCATCCCAGGTTGCTCCCAGCTCATCCAGCCTGGCCTTGGACACTTCCAGGGATGGGGGAGCCACAGCTTCCCTGGGCTACCTGTGCCAAGGCCTCACCACCCTCACAGGGAAGAATTTCTTCCTAAAATCCAATTTAAACTGTCTCTGTGTCAGTGTGAGGCCATTCCCCCTTGTCCCACTCCAGAACCTTGTAAAGAGTCTCTCTCCAGCGCTTTTGTAGCCTGTTTAGCTACTGGAAGGCTGCAATAAAGTCTCCCTGGAGCCTTCTCTTTTTCTCTTCAGGCTGAACAATTCCCACTTTTTTGGTCTGTTTTCACAGCAGAGGTGCTCCAGCCCTCTGATCTTGGTGGTCTTCTCTGGACTCATTCCAACAGCTTCATGTCTTTCATGTATTGGGTGCCCCAGATGTTTTCTAGACATGAGAAAATAGGTTTTTCTTGTCAAAACTTATTTCCAGCAACTTGAAGTGCAAGGAAGGGCTAAGAAATGGCTGACCTGTGGCTAGTAAAACATCAGAGCTAATTTAGCAATCTGAAGGATTGAGCACACATGCACAAAAGAAGTCACTGCTCAAACAAGTTGATACTGAAATGTCAGCTGTGCTTTGCCCTGTTAAATTGCTGGATGGAATATCCTCCTGACTATATTCTTCTTATTCCTCCCTTTTGCTACAAACAAACATGGAAGAATTGACCAAGAATCACTTCCACCTTCCATGTCCCTTCCCAGCAGGAAATGAGCTTTGCAGAGGGCAGAGTTCAGCCCTTTGCCTTGAGCACTGTAACAATTCATGCTGCCTGTGAGCTCAACCATTGCAGAGCTGCAGTGGTTTATTGTTTCAGTTGCTGCCTTTCAGAAGTCCTGTGTTATGAGCTGACATCTGGACCAGAGATTGGCAAGAACATTCCCAGTGCAGGGTGAAACAACTCTACATTTGCCTTGTTTTGGGTCAGCAGACAAAGCTGTACCAGGTTTGGAATTGCCTGCCAATTGCCATTGAGCCTTGGCAGGAGCACAAATACATGACCTTTATTAAAGGTGTCTATGCAGTGCACCTTGACAGCAAGGTGCAAGCTTTTGGGTGCTGCAGGAATGAACACAAGACATATTTGTTGTCCAATTCTTTATTTCTACTGCTAAAGAATCCCTGGCTTGGGTGAGGGTGAATAGCAGTGCAGGAATCATTCCACTGAGCTGAGCTTTATCTGAAAGCTTCTTTAGGTGACACATTTTCAGAAAAGCTGTGATTCCATTTGGGTATGGAAGAAAACAGCAGGTGATTTAGGCATCCAGCAGCTCAGAGGGTGTTTGGCTCCTGAGAGAGCCTGTCCTTGTAAGACCTAGGTCTGTAGTACAGCAGTGTCCACATGACCCTGAGTGGATTTTTAGTTGTCTTTTCAGAGAGTTTAAGGCTCAGTGTAATAATATCTAGAGCAGGTTTGCTTAGAAATAACAACAACCAGAAGAGACATTAAGGAAAACCAACTGACATGGAGACTCTTAGGCAAATTCTTATTCAGTAATGACTTTCTACACTCATTTTCTGCAAGAATCATTTGAAGCTTGCAGAAGAATCAGATTTTTTTGGCCATTAAAATGTTTCCAATTAACATTGTTTTAAGATGATATGTTTTAAGGGCAGCTTCTATTGCTGCTGGTAAATGGGGGGTTTGATTGACATGTTGCAGTTCTGGCTGACATTTACAAAAAGATGAAATAATTTTTGCTTTTCTGAAACAAATCTGCAAGTTTGCAAGGTCAAAAGTTTGACTTCATGGTTGGGCAAAAAGCCTCCATAAACATAAAAATTCTGTAACTTAGGTCAATCTCCCAGCTCAACTTTGTCCTCTTCTCTTTTTTGGAACCCTCTGAATTTGGAAAGGCAAAGACTGTTCTAGAATTTTAAGTGGTCAAGTGACTATATGGTGTAGTAATATATTGGGCATAGGAGAAAGTTAACAAGCTTTCATTACCTAAAATATCTTTTAATATCCTCCCTAAAGACATTAAGAACCTTCTTCAGGAAGTCCATGGAAGATATAAACAGTCTTTTCTGGGATAAATGTTTCTGATGATAAACCAGATGAAAAGAATTGAGTTATGGTGATGAGCTTTTACTGAATTGAGCAAGAAAGGATAGTGGGATAAGGAAATATTTTGCCCTCAAAGTAGGGGAGTGGGTAAATGATTTCTGGGCTCTTCTTTCTCCCTTACATTAATTTGTTTGTACTCACTGAAAGTTTTCATCTGGCTCTTCCAGAACTAAGCAGTTGATGCATTAATGGTGCTTAAAGTAACAGTCATGCCAGACTTTTCTTTCCAAACGTGGTTAATATTCCTATTAGAGTTCCCATTGAAAGGGGATTGTGGTGTGAAAGAGAGCATTTTAAATTAATCTCTTAAATTCTTAGTAGCTGGAGGGAGTAAATTTGCGGCCAGATAGCAAGAGGCACGCAAGGGAAGGGAAAGTGATGGAAAAAATGATTAGACGCTGAAAGGAAACTCTTTGGATTTTTCCTGTTGGTATAGTTGGTTGGGAAGAAAGTCCTTTCTGACTCCAGAATAAGACTGGTCTTTCAGAGGCCACTGATATGCGTGGTTCTCTTAGTTCTCATTACACTGGTACCAGAAGGATAGAATTGTTAAGTTTTCTAAAAAGCTTAAATAAAAAAAGCCCAAACCAACATGTAATTTTCAGTGAACCAGTGACCAATGCTAAACTGGTAATTAATTGAGTGTACCCTGTCTTTATCAGCCCTGCTTCATATGTTGGCATCTGTATGTTATACCCTGGGACCACATTCAAAGACTTTGAAAATGGGAGGAGATTGAAATACTGTACCTGTATCCCAAATTTGATTTTCTCTGGAGCATCTGCGTAGTGTATGGAAACTCTCTGTAGAACAGCATGTTTGGAGGCACCTGTTAACATGTGCCACTTGGAAAATCACCTACCTTAAATAATAATTAGAGACACTGCTTATAGCATGATGTTTCTCTCATTCAGGTAAACATCAGGGTACCTCCTAAGGGTGAAAATGATAATTTAGATGTCATCAAGTCTGGCCGTTATTACATCATTTTATTGGGCAAAAGCATCAGTGTGACCTGGGACCTGGCCATGGGAGTCTCCATTATCTTAAAAGGCAGTTTCAAAGTAAGTGATTTTTTTTTCTTCACTTCTTATTCTCACTAAGGAATGCACTTAACCTGTCCCTACGGAGCAGCTTTTTAATTTTTCTTTTTTGATGTAGATTTTCATGGAATATTAGGCACTTGTTCAAAAATGGAGGGGTTGTTTGTTAATGCTGTAGGACTGCCGTATTTTCTTGGTTGTTCAACTATAAGGGCCAAATCCTGGAGATGAGTTATGACAGAAAGGATGAGTGCTGTGGGGCCTCAGAATAACCATGCCTTGAGGGTTTTCTTTTACATTCAAGAAGAGCAGCACAAGGAGCCAGATTTACTGCTGATGGTGATAGGCCAACAATCTCCAAAAATAAAATGGGATTGTAGGCACATACTCCAAACAGAGCCACCAGGCACTGTTGATCAGAGCAGTCCTGCTTTCTAGAGTCCTTGGGGACAGCATGGTCCTCCTTTCAGCAAAGCAGAGTGGCAGCGGGAGCTACACATTCTGTGGGAGAGATTGTCTGTTTTAGTGGCCTTGGCAAGGCTGTGGGTAATTCAGTTTTTAAACCCTATGGCATTAGAGCACCAGGCTAAAAAGACTTCTTAACAAAACCCTAAGCTGGTCTACAGATGTATGATTAATGTTTTCTGTGTTTCTTTCCCTGCAAGGATCAAGTGTGTGGTCTGTGTGGAAATTTTGATGGCATCCAAAACAATGATTTGACCAGCAGCAGTGAACATCTTGAAGTAGATCCAGTTGACTTTGGGAATTCTTGGAAAGTTAATTCCCACTGTGCTGATGTTGTAAAGGTGATTGTGAATGAACTGTGAAAACTAATTGGTGTAGGTTACAGTATCACTGAAGAGTGGATAAAGAGCTTTGAAAGGATTAAAATAAGTAGAGACTAAGTCCTTCCCCTGTGTTTTAGTCAAATAATATTATTTCTTTAAATCTGGTAAAAGATCACGGAATCACAGAGTCACTAGGTTGGAAGAGACCTCCAGGGTCATCAAGTCTAACCCAACCCTAACTTCAACTAAACAAATTAAATTATATAAGGCTTCTGGGCTGCCTGGCTTCAGAGGGATGTTAAAATAGCCAATTTGTATGGCAGAGACTGTTCCTAGAGTTATCCAGCCCAGAGGCTAGAAATCCAGCTATCACTGGAAGTCTCATTTTAGAGTTTAATCTAAAAAAATAGCTATAATTTTTAGTTGTGGGAGTTCAGATAAAATTTCTATATCCCAAATTTCAAATTTTTGTATCTCCAATATTCAAATTTCTGTATCCTAAACCTTCATCTGTCCATTACAAACCATGGAATGCGGAGATTAATTTCATTCTATATGGCTGGGGTTTTTTTGTTGTTTTTTTTTTGTATTTTTTTTAGTAAAGAGCATTCCATTTTTATTTTCTGGTTGGAAGGGCTTGAACAGAAAAAGCAGGATATAAGAGGGGATGGGAGACCTTATTGTCATCCATCATTGCATGTGAATTTTGGGGAGGGTAGCTGCTTTCTGAAAGTGTTATATATGTCCCAATGCTGGACATTTCTTGGGGTACTAATTATATGACACATAAGTCTCTTTTGTATTTTCCAAATACAGAGCTTTGAAAGAGTAAAATTGAATAATAAATTTGTATGTAGCTGACAAACAAAGTCCGAAGTATTTCCAAATGAAATGTGTGAGGAAACACCTTGCAAATTGTTTTGACATTTTTAAAACAAATAATTTCATTCAGCTGATGCTTCTTCTTTTCCTTGAAAATTTATCCAAATGATCAGTGGCAGGGGGTAGAATAAGCCTTTTTTAGATCTTTTCTCACAAGATTTAAATTACCAGAAAAATATGCTGAAGCATTTATTCTTGATCATGTGAAATTTTCTGGGTTAGTTGCTAATTATGTGCAAGTGTGATATAGCCACAGTATTACCTTGCTGAATGTCACTTTTTTCATTTGACTTGGTTGAAGCACAGCAAAAACTTGCATTACTGAGGAGCGAGGCCACAGGGTCAGACTGAGAATGAGCAGCTTCTCATTTCAGTGTCATAGGCACAGGGGAGCACCTGCAGGGTGTTGCTGTGTTAAATTCCATGTCAATATTAGTGTTCCTTGTTCTTAGATGAATTAAATGGGAGGAGGGAAGATTAATGAGCTATTTTTATTCAGCAGTGGCCTTGGGTATTGTCTGCTGAAATCTGATCATATTTTTAAGTCTCCTGGACCTTCTGAGGAGTAGGGGATAATCATCTGTCAGGATGAGTGTTCGGTACAGTGGTCTTCCTCTCATCTAAATGGCTGAGTTAAAACTTCAGGGTACAATTAAGAGCTGGAGAAAACCAAGGAGGTGACATGCTGTGCTGCAGCAGGATCTGTGTGTGTTGTACAACAGGTTGAAACTTTACTCAAAGAAACAATTTCTTTTGCTAGTGAGTCTCTAACTTCAATTTGAAGAGTCCCAAAGTCCTGAAGACAAGGCTAATGCAATCTCTACTTGTCTCTTACAATATTAAGCCCAGCCTGGAACAGACCTTGATGTCTCCACTGTGTGGTGGAAATATAGTGAAACAGATGATGGTAGAAACATCATGCAGCATTTTGTCTGGAAGTGTCTTTGAAGAGTGCAGAAAATTGGTGAGTATTGGGTAACTTGTTCCACATTCTTCAATGCTGCGTGGTTTGTGCTGGCAGTGGTTACAGCTGAGGGAAAAGGTGTGGTTGTGCTGACAGCACATAGGACTTGGTGGAGGCTGGCTGGTATTCTCATCTCACCTTGTCCTGTAGCTGATGCTTTATGGGAAAATGCATGCTTATGAGGAAATACATGTATTAATCTCTGAAGTAACTTCTTCCCCAGGGAATTTTACTCTACAGTCCAGAGACTGCACACAAAGTAAAGCCTAAGGGTTGAGATTTGAGGGAAGGGGATGCTGAGCCAATGCAATGCCATTCAGGCTCTGTTATACCCAAGCTGCTGCATGAGAGGGATGGGGACAAGGCTTAAAAGTATTAAGTGATCACAAACTGCAATCCTTGCTGACATCAGTAGAAAGTTTTGCACTGATTTATGTGGCGCCTTGACCCTTGGCAAGTGGGGCAGCCAAACCGTCTGAAGGTGAGCGATGTGTGCAGGAAGGAGAAGAAGGGACTCGGGGTGTCCTGTGTGTCTCTCCTGTAGGTGAATCCAGAGCCCTACGTTGACATTTGCCTGTATGACACTTGTGCCTGTGAGTCTGTGGGGGACTGCGCGTGTTTCTGTGACGCCGTCGCGGCCTACGCGCACGCCTGCGCACAGAAAGGGGTTGCTGTCCACTGGAGGTCACAGACCCTGTGCCGTAAGTACAGAAAGTGTGAGGCACAACTGGGTGAAAACGTTCAAGGTTTTGGCTCAGGCTGGTCAGATTTAGCTCTGCTTCCACCGACATCCAGAGAATTCCACGTTAATGGGGCTGGGATAACAGCTCTCTCTGACACTCCCACCCCCTGTTCTCTTTCTGTACCCGAAAAACCCATTCCATCAATTAATAGATGTAACAGCCTGTGGTACAAAATCTAGAGAAAGGAATAGTTTCCATAATATATGTGTACATGTGCATTAATTAAAGTTTACAGTTTGGGGTTGTGCTGCACTTGCTATTATCAAATCTAAGAATTTCTGGTGTAGAGCAAGTATTTCATTGTGTGAAGAATATGTAAGTGCGAAGAGGTGGCCTGCCCTGATTGTAGTCAAACAATAATGTAGTAAAAAGCCACAAAACTTTATTTAAAAGTGGAAATCTTTCTTTTTCTAGATACAAGTTGTCCACTTTGTACTATGTTTTGTGGCATAATTGAAAGGCATGGTGGATATACATTCTGGTTTGACTTTTTTTTTATTTTTTATTTTGCCTCTGGTTCTGTCCCTGCATAGCACAAAGCTGTGAGGACCTGAATAAACAGGAATTAGATTATCAGTGTGAATGGAGATATAACAGCTGTGGACCTGCTTGTCCTGTCACATGCCAACACCCCCAGGCTTTGGAGTGTCCTCTGCAATGTGTGGAAGGATGCCACGTGCACTGTCCTGCAGGTAAGTCCATCTTTTGATTTATTTAAACAGCTTTTCTTCTTCTTAACAGGTTCACTGATGTGTTTTCATCACAATTCCTTACTGCCTAAGGAGGAAGATGGTTGGGCATCTTGGTTTGAGTTTGTGAAATGGGCACAGTGTGTGGGGGTCATGAAGTGGTGCCCGAAAGAGGAGGATGAACCCCTGCCAGCAAGGATGAGAGAGGATGGGAACAGCTTGATGAGACTGGAGGATTAGGGGCTGGCAACAGAGATGGTTGACTCCGTGGTTAAAGGAGGATATGAATTTGTGCTGGAAATTGATAAAATGCTCTGCTTCAGCTACAGCAGTGAAACCCATTGCCTTCACCTGCTTATTATCTCCAAGATGCTCCTAAGAGTGCCCAGCTGGCATCTTCCCATGAGCATAAGCTTCCAGCTTAACTATTCTAACAACTATCTAGTAAAAAAAGGGAAAGGAAAAAAAATACAAGAAATATGGGACAGGGAGATGAAACAGAGGAAGGGAAGCAAATAAAGTATTTTAAGAGCCCAAGTAGCTATTCTGGGCCCTGGTATTTCTGATCAGAACAAGGTAGAGGATAGGAGGAGAAATAAATAATATACACGTAAAATGGAAAGTGCCATTTTCCCCTGATGTTGCCAATACCCTGACATCTTTCATGCTTTGTTCTAAAGATATATTTACCTCCTGTGTGATGCTGGCTGTTGCAGGTCTCATACTGGGTTAGGTGCTTTCAATATCTAAATAAAAGCCATTATGAGGGAAGGAGATACTTCTCTGTGTCAAGTTGGCAGTGGCCACAACACCAAGCAGAGGAGGTTTGAGCCCACCTCAGAAGCACTATTTTGTTTTTAACCCCATGATTAATTTTACAGTTCATGACAACTGGCATTTTTACACTGCTCTGCTCTTTTGAAACAGGGAAAATACTTGATGAGCTGTCCCTGGATTGTGTCAGTCCAGAAGACTGTCCTGTGTGTGCAGTTGGAGGTGACAGGATCCCACATGGAAGGAGAGTTGTTTTGAACAGAGATGACCCACAGCACTGTCAATCTTGGTATGATGGGGTTGTGCAGGGAATCAGCATTCCTCTTGTCTAGGGTGAAGGGTCAGGGATGAAGCACATCCTCATTAATAAGTCCATGGATGTAATTTTAAATATACCTCTCAAAAAGAAGCTTGGAAACCATCTTTTATGTCAGTACCCCTTCACAGAGAACCCAGAGCTGAAGTTTTTCAGCTGACAGTAGTAGGGATTATGGGATGTCAGCTGAATTGAAGTAAGTGAAATCCATAAATTCCTTTCAAAGAAGGCCTTTTCCCATGTGTAGGTGGCCTTACTGGCTTCAGATGTTCCATTTTTTTGTGCAATGTGTGATTCAACATCAATAAAGCTGTCAGACTTCTTCCTTCTGCCAGTGCTAAAAAAATTCCTGTGTGTAGTGCAAGGTCTGAACGTGCACTCAGTCAAGAACTTGCTGAGATTATTAGCAGTTGGAACTGTGTCCCATTACTGGAAAACCAATTTCCATGAGCTATTAAGGTGGTAGCAGTGGTCTGATGCTGCATTACAGGTGTTTCCAAATAGGCTTAAATGAATTTCAAGGAGTGTGATGCTGTGTACCATGCAGGATGAGGGTCTTCAGTTGCAATGCAGCAGAGACTGTTTGCATTTTGTTTAATGCCCTGTGGCATATTATGGAATTTGTCTTTCTCTGGATTCCTGGACCATGGATGGATATTTTCACTAGTGACTTATAATGCTGTGAATAAAAGTTTTCCAACTTGTAAATTGATCATATTTAATGGAAACTGAGTTGTAAAACTGCAGCAGCTATTAGCCCAGACCAACACCTTAGCTCCAAACCTGAACCTGACAGAAGCTCAGAATGGGTACAAGCTTACAATTCCTGGTCTCTAGCCAGGGATAGTGTGCAACTGAGCTATAAAGCCAGGGCATGAGACTGTAAGATCAATTAAATACATACTTTTAAACAATATATGTGAAGAGCTCTGAATTCCATCAAAAGGTCAAAAAAGAGTCTTCTTAAATGAGTCTCTGTTCTCTAATTTTGTAAGTCTTAATAATAATTTATCTTAAATGTTGATACACTGGCTGCTGCTCACAAAAGATTTCAGAACATTAGGAAAATTTACCTCACTAGGGAAACATCCTTTTGCATAGCTGTCACCTAATTTAGATGCCTACACCATCTGTACAAACAATAGAAAATATTGCACAAAAATGAACTTCATAGCAAACATCCAAAGGAAATTGGAAACTAGAAGAGTCTCGTTCATATTAGGATTAGAATAATAAATCTTCTGTTGCTGTATGTTGATGCCAAAAGTAGCTGTGCATTCACAATTAGGAAGACACTAAAACAAGCTTGAAAAGAACATAACACTTAAATTAAAAGAATTAAATGAAGATGCCACACGTAAAGTGAAGTATTTTCCTGGAAAATGGCACCTTCTTCCAGTATTGACTCATGTAGTTTGTGCTCCCTGGGTTTTTTCTGGCAGTGAAAACAAATGTTTTTTGGCAGTTGCTCTTTTGTAACTTTTTCCCTACTCTTTTCCTTGGACTGTCCAGTAGGACAAGGAGAATAAATGGACTAGTTCTGTTCCACCCTGTGCCTGAGTGCAGTCACATTCTCTTCTGTGAGAAGCAAAGCTGGTCAGAGGGCTGGAGAACCTCTCCTGTGAGGAAAGGCAGAGAGAGATGGGACTGTTCAGCATGGGGAAGAGAAGGCTCTGGGAAGATGTCTTCGTGACCTTTCAGTGCTTCAGCCTATGAGGGAGATGGGTACAAAGTTTTTAGCAGAGCCAGTTGGGTTGGTGGTTTTAAGCTGAAGGATGTTCAATTTATATGAGCTATATGGAAGAAACTTTTTACAACAGGGTAAAACACTGGCACAGGTTGCCCAGAGAGGTGGTGAATGTCCCATCCCTGGAAATATTTATGGTCAGGCTTGATGTGGCTCTGAACAACATGATTTAGTTGAAGATGTCTCTGCTCATTGCAGGAGAATTGGAGTAGATACACTTTAAACATTTCTTCCAGCCCAAACCCCTCTGTGATTCTAGGAAGTAAAGAGAAACATGCAACCAGGAATTAGAAGGGCAGAAGTGTTCAGAAGTGTTAAAGCCTTGCTAAAGATGGATGAATTATAAATGAGTTTATAGAAAGGTGGAGGGTGACAGAGGTGGAAAAGCTCATGGTGGTGCAGAAGGATGAATATTGGGAAAGGCAGAGACAGGGAAGGAAAAGAAAGCTGGGAGCTGAGCTGGAAAGGGGAAGGGAAAAATGTACTAATGGAAGTGAGTAGAAATGGTGAGGGAAGACATAGGACTAAAAAGAGATCTATGGTTGAAATAAAGCATTTAATATGAAAAACTGGAGTGAAAAAGAAATCACAGTAAATAATAGGAAGGTAAGAGACATAAGAAACAGTAGAGGATGAACATGTGCCAAAGCTGTATTCAAACCAAAATGAAGTCAAGAAAAAAAAAACAAAAAAAAAAACAAAACAAACCACCAGGAACGTAGAGCACTTAAAAGTAGAAAAACATTTGTTAATTTCAGTAAGGTTAAAATCTGTGTAAACCTGGCCCCTGAACAGTTTCATGATTCTTATCAGTGGTAAAACATCTCTCCTACTCTAGGATTTTACTTGGTGCTAGCTGCCTGCAGTTTGCATCATGTTTTTGTTCCTTGTGAAGCAAACCAGATCAGCCAGTTCAGTCCACCAGTGGCCTGTAGGTTGCTGTACTGCTGATGCTCAGTGGTTCCTGAACAGTTTCCAGACCCAGATTTTACCCCTTCTGCCAAAGACAGGTCTAAGGAATTTCCTCTGACAAACACACCGTAGTTGGTCACGTTTCCTGGATCTAAACAAACATCCACGAACATAGGGGATTTAGGTGTACAATACCATGTGGGAAGTTGTGGGAATTGGGGTGGGGGGAAAAAAGGTAATTCACATCATGTTTTGGGTTTGTTGTAGTTTTGAGATGTTTGGTTTTGTATTGGCATTATTTTATAACGTGTGGGTGACTTGTTATAACCATTGTTTTTTGCAGTTAAATTTGATGTTTTTCTGATTTGATGATTTTTGTAGTCTGTGTGAAGGGAAGAACTTAACCTGTGTGGACTGTGAGCCCATGGACAACACCCTGACTCTGACAACACCTATTCCAGAGGAGGACATTGAGCTACCAGCCAGTGCATACTCATGCAGCAAGATGATGGACTTGGCCTTCCTGATCGATGGCTCAGATAAACTCTCAGAGGAGGACTTTGAACAGCTGAAGACTTTCATAATTGGCGTGATGAAAAAACTCCACATCTCCCAGAAAAAAATCCGAGTGTCAATTCTGGTGTATAGGGCTGGCCCCACCATGTATCTTAACCTTAAAGATATCAAAACAAATTCCCAGATGAGAAGAATTGTCCAGAACATAAAATACACAGGTGATAAAGAAGCATCTATCTATGAAGTCTTTAAATTCACTGCGTTGCATGTGTTTGGAAAAGCAGAAAGGACCAATGCTGCCAAAATTGCAGTGATATTTATAGCAAGCAGGTCTCAAAAAAAAATCCGTGACATGCTTGGGCTTTTGAAGGCTAGAGATATCACAGTAATGCCTGTGGGGATTGGGCCACATATCAATGTGGAGCAAGTCAAGTTCATGGCAAGGATGTTTCCAGATAGCAGAGCCTTCCTAGTGAGCAATGTGTTGGAGCTAACAGATCAAAGAGATTTCCTCATTGATCACCTTTGTGATCTTGGACCTGAAGAAAGCCTTCCGTTACCAGCTACATCTGCTCCAACCATGTCCAGTGTCCTATTTCCTCCCTTGGGACTCACAGCCCCACCATCTCTTTCAGAAAAGCCCCATCCCAACAGGTTGGATATTGCTTTTATTGTGGAAGGATCTGACAATGTTGGGGAGGAAAACTTCAATAAAGTCAAGAAGTTCATTGAGAATGTGGTCACAGGAATGAACGTGGGACAGGAAAATATTCACGTTACAGTCATGCAGTATTCAGAGACTGTCAGTCTGGAGTATTCCTTTAGGGAAATGCAGTCAAAGGAAAAAATTATTGAGAAAGTGAGGAGTATATCCTACCAGGGAGGAAGGGCTACCAACACTGGCAATGCCCTTGATTATATTTCCAAACACACATTTACATCAGTGAATGGGGGCAGGCACGATGTTCCTCACTTGGTATATATGGTGTCCTCCAGTCCTTCCACTGATGTTATCACACGACCTCCCGGGAGCATAAATGTTATTCCCATAGGCATAACCCCCGGTGCCAATATCCAAGAGCTCAGAAAGATCAGTCAGCCTAATGACCCAATTATCTTGAATAGTTACAACAGACTTATTGAAGAGGCACCTGAATTAGTACTGCAGTCATGCTGCTCTCGTGGGGTGAGATTTTGGACCGAAATCACAGGTAAGATTGGATGAGTTTTCTTTGATTTCTTCTTTCCTCTGTCCGGTCTCTTCCACTTACCCTGTGCATCACTGAAATTTGAAGGATTCCCTTCTCTGGTTTGGTGTCTTGTAGTCATAAAGCCAAGGAAGGACTGTTTATTTACTTTGGAGGCTGAGGATGCTGCCCCAGTCCAGCAGAACTGAACCCAGTCCTGCAGTCTGTTTGCTGTAGGCTCAAAGTCCTTGTTTCCCTTTGTCAGCAAACTACAGCGGCTTTCACACAGGTTGGAGAGTGCCAGAAGAAAAACATTCTCCTGTCTTTATTATTATTATTCTCCTTTGCTTAGAATAATGTAAAATTATACTTCCTCTTTTTTGAAGAGATATTACTGGGTTTTTCACATACTTTTTTTTTCTTTTGGTTGCTTAGGGGTGAGGAGGGTATTTAGTGGTTTTTGTTTATTTTTGTTTTGTTGTTGGTTTGTGTTGGGTTTTGTTGTTGCTGTTGTCATCTGCTGTTGGTTTTTGTTTTAGTCCTGTGAGAGTAAAACAGAATTGGTAGAAAAGCAGAAATTGAAATATCCATGTATCCCACTGGATATGAATCTCAAGGCTTTCATTAAGGGGGCATCACTTATTGTTTCAACTGGTCATTATCCTACTTTGTTTTCCCAAAATATGATTGGACCTACCCTTTCTTCCCCTACCACTTTAGCAGATGCTACTTTTGGTTATTATATATAAAATAACTTCTTTCCCTCCCCTCAGAGTTGTGCAACAAACCCATGGACATCATGTTTCTTCTGGATGGAAGTTCCAATATTGGAGCATCGGAGTTTGAGGAAATGAAAAACTTTGTGAGGGAATTTATTGAAAATATTGTAATTGGTATGTATCTGCCTTTCAGCTCAAACACAGAAAGAGTTTTTTATTCTTTTGTTTGTAGGGGACAAACCGGCTTCTCAGTGGAGGTTTTTCAGTTCTTAGTTTTAAATTACTCATTCCAGTCCCACAAAACACTGACTACTCAGTGTTTATTTCCTGACCCACGTGGGATGGCTGACGCTTTCTGGGAGTGCTAAGCTCACTGTACTTGCAGAACATGTACTAATGGGGGATGCACCTGTGATTAGGCCATTCCTTGTCTTTCATTGGCAGTGCAGGCCCCTGGCAGAATGGCTTGTGTTCTGCACATACATGAAGGGATTGTGTGGTGCAGGGAGCAGTTTAAAACATTGTGTTGGTTGTACCAAGTCCATCTGCATGGCAGAGGCTACACAGAATCCCGTGTTTTCCCATTAGTATTGAACAAACATGGATTTTTTTTTTTAAATCAGAATTGTATTTTTTTATCCAGGATTAAATAATTTTCGTGGAGCAACTAACTGTTGTTATTGGTAGCGTTCATACATGTTTTAAAAAGCATTGATAAAGAATTATTGTGCTCTATACATAAATACCTTCAGTAGAAGGCCATGAAGAGAAGCTAATCACTATAAACAACCTATTGCCTGGTTTGCTTTTGCAAATCTGATATTTTAACTATCTATAAAAATGCTCTTTTTAATAGTTTTTGTACTTCTTACATAATATATAATCAGGATGTCAGAGAGGAGCATAATTTGGAATTCTCTTCATTCCCCTTCACAAGTCAGGCTCCCTGGATTCGCTTTGTTCCATGCACATCATTCCAGTGCTGTATGAGAGAGGGAATTGGGCATGAAATAACCCAGGGAGCTTGGCCTATCTGACAAATGGGGCATCAATCTACTGCTTGTGCAAAACAGGTGCATGTTAAAAAAAAAAAAAATGAGGGGGGTGTTTAGACAATTTTACAATGAAAAAGTAATAATACTGAGTGGAGATCAATAAAATAAATTTCTCCACTTACTGTCATATTGATCTGGGCGAAAATACTACATGCTGACTCCTGACAGAAAAGCAACTGTTTCCAGCAGTACTTGCATATTTTTTCACCAGGGAATAGTTCAGTTTTGATCTCTTCACACTGATGCAAAATCACTGTCCAGTTGTGCCTAATGTAAATCACAGCACCAACATCATCTTTAGATTTATTTTGAGACATTCGCTGCCTAAAGTGTTTATTTTCTGCTTCAGGCAATTCTTCAATTCATGTGTCAGTTCTCCAGTATGCCAGGGAAAATAATCTAGAAATTTCATGGAACATGCCTCAAGAGACTGACAGGCTTGTAGAGATGGTGCAGTCCATTCAACAAAGGGAGCAAGGTCCTACCAGACTAGGTGAGTGATTTTGTGAATATTGGTGTTTAAACGAGGAGGGGGATAAAACACTAAGGAATGCTAAATACAGGCTGGCTACAAGCACCGATTTATGTCAATGTGGTGGCATTTCTTGTTAAAGTTCAACCTCTTGTTATGGTTCAATTTTCTGTATTAAAATGTATTCATTGGTTCCACAAATTATTGTTTGTCTTTAATGTATTTTGGAAAGAATCCTTGAAGTAATGCTCAGGTTTTGCATTCATTATCTTTCAAGCAAGCAAAGCATACCTAAAAAATAAAGACTACAATCGTTAACCTTTCAGTGCTAGTTAGTTGATGAGACATTCAGGAGCAGAACTGCTCATGCTGACTTCAGGAGCTGCACTCACCAGATGTTTGTGCTGAGCCAGAGTAACCCATCTGGTTGAAAAATAGCAAAACAAGAGTTATATTCTGTGTAGTTCACTTCCCTAATCTGAGTTGCCATGCTGGTTCCACAGGGACTTGGGCTGGCACAAGATTGGGGATGGTGCCAGGGAGCGTGGAACAAGGACTGCCTAAGGCAGCACCTCAGCTTACTTGAAGAGTTACTTGTGAAGTGCCATTTTCTGTTCCACACAGAACAGGTCCATTTCAATTTTCATGTGCTAAAACATCAGAGATTTCCCACTGGGTCTGTAGAAACTTGGTGCACGCACAAATATCAGTTGCAGGGTTCAGCAAAAAATGGTTCTCCTACAGCATCTTTCACCAGATACTCTGAGAATTTTGTTCTGGATTGGAACCACATTTAGTCTGACAGCCACTTAGCATCAGGTTCCTATAAGAGTTGAGGAATACAGAGATTTTTGGGGTCTTTGGACTATAAAGAGTTATTTGTACAGCAAAGTGCAAAATAAAACCTGACTTCCATAGTTCGCAGGAGGATTAGCTCTGATTGCTTTCTCAGCCTGGAGAAATAAAAATACCAGATGGCTGATGAGACTTCTATAGGCTCGTTGTGGGATAAATTGTTGCATACAAATAGATAAGTTTTGTGAAGCCTTCCATGTAATGTGTAGAGAAAGCCACACGGAACTGCAGGATAAACAGAGCAAACATGGCCCTTGGGAAATGAAATGGGAGAGGCAGCCACATGACATCCTTGTTAGTGATTTGTTTGTGTCTCATTGGAAAATGCTCAGAGACCATAATGGGGGATGTGGTATAATGAACCAAAGTGCAATGGAGTACAAGTAGTTCCTCCCAAATGAAGTCATGAAAATAAGTCACTGTGGTGCTGTCCTGCACCTTGTGTGAATGTGGCTGGCTGTGCAGGAGACAGCATTCCCAGGAAGTGCAGGGTCACTCAGGCCCTTCTGTCTGTGCTTGGGCCTCAGGAAATGCAGAGGCTGCTTGACAAGTGTAGATGGCCCAGTCTGGAAACTGCATTTTCTTAGGAAATCTTTTCTAGCCTTTGCTTGATCTGAATTTTACCCATCAAAAATATCATTGCTATCAGACCAGAGCTGTTTCTTCTTATTTTCACTGGCTCCCCTATGGTATAAGAACAATTCAGTGAAATCTTTATTCCATCTTTGTTGGTCCAAATCATGCTGTTTTGGTCCAAAAAGCTCCATGAGCAGAGGGCAATTGTTGCTGCTGCTGCAGAAGTCTTACTGTAGAAAGCATTTCCTTTCCTGCATCATTTAGCCATAAGGAAACTCCAGGAGAGAAAGATTTTAGTAGTAAGAAATAATGAAAAACTACTGAGTATGTGAGGGCATAGAAAGAACAAGAAAGAGCAGCCTATACCACAAATCTTTCCCATGCTTGTGCTGTGGGGCCATTCAATAACATCAGGCGAATTTTGGCTCAAGTAACCTATCAAGAAGCAGCTCTGGGGCTATTCAGACATCATGAAATCATGTACAACTTCACATAAGAAACAACTGAAGAAAAAAAAAAAGGAAACTAACTAAACACTAAAGTGATGTTTGCAAGGGAACTCGAGAATCACATAAATGTGTCTCTGTTCAGCATTTGTGGGTGTTTAGGAGAGTCATAGGGAGCAGGCTGAGCAATCCCTACAGTAAATACTGCTTAACACTTTATAAAAACATTATTTTGCTTCCTTATAGCCCTAGTAAAAGTTGCTCATTTAGGCTGACATTTTCCTGCCTCAGCCTCAAAATTTGGAGGAAGTATGTTCAGTGTGGCTCAGCTGTATAAAAGCATTTTTAGGGAAAGAAAAATTTCCCTTGCCCCACCCCTGCAAAAAAAAAAAAAAAAAAAAAATCTTAATTTTATATTTTTCCTCCAGGTTTCCATCCTTGGTTAAATAGTTATAGTCTGGAATACCCACCATCCAGACAGTATTGGCTGCTTCTGTATCAGTTCAGGTCTGAGGAACCATTCCTTTTTTGTTTCTTTCCCAGTCAACTTTCAGGACTTGTGGGTGATTAAGATCTTTTGTGGTATTTTTCGGTCAAGATGTTGCAGAAATGTTAGAGAAATCACTGAGGCCACTTAAGGCACAGATTCACAAGTTCCCAGCAGGGACCTCCATCTAATTGGAATCCCCCTTTTGTCACAACTCCACAAAACCTCAAGGGGCTTTACATTTAATCCTTGTTTCAGACAAAATTAAAGAAAATAATTGCAAAGGTTGCTCTTAAGAAGTTTTTGCTTTCCCTGAGGCATCCACCAAAACATTAAATGTCTACGTGTTCCAGATTGGCTAATTCTGGGATGAATCTTCATTTTTTTTCTTGGATATATTTCAAATATTTCTAGGGCATCTTGTGCTCAGTCAGTTAATTCCATGATGTCCACGATTGCTCCCAATCTGATATTTGTGATTCAGATTAAGATGCCTTTTTGCACATTTTAACTGTTCCATCCAAATCATTAATGAAACTATTAAATAAGGCAGAATCTAGTGTAATTCTCTGTAGACTTCTAGTAAACACCTCCAACCCTATCCAACAGCTTTTTTTGTCCTTAAAGCTTGTTTATGTCCATTTAATCAACTTGCAGTCCTTGAAGAAACCTCTGTGTGAACCATTCTAAGTTGTTACTTCAGAATACCAGTCTAACTTTAAAATCCATCAGGTGTCAAGTCAACCAGGAAAAGGTTCTTAAAAAGCCTTTTCTCAGACTCCCAGAATTTCAACATCAATTTTTCATAGTCATTATTTAATTGCTCCAAACACGAACACTGAAGGATGGGGAGAAGATGCTGTTTTGTGCTTGGAATGATTGGTCTGTCTGTCCTAAAGTAGCCTGTATGGTTCAATTAGGTTTTTGTTTTCCCTTTTTATCTGCATTTTTTTCCCCTGGACATGCCCAATGAGTGGCAGTCATACCCTGAGCTGGAAGGTGCTGGGGATTCACCACCTTTGGTGGACTGAGGGAAGGGCTAAAATAGCTGAAAACAACCTGGGCTAGAGGAATATGTTTCTGCCCATGGCAGGGGAGCTGGAACTGGATGATCACTGAGGTCCTTTCCAACCCGAATCAGTCTGGGATTGTCTTCATGTTTCCATGCTTTGAACACTCTTTCCAGTCTCAATAAAGCCTTGTGTGTGTGTTGTTTAATTCAGTGTAAATACTTGTATTTCCTTTACTGGTATGAATATGTCAGGTTTCTGTTGTGTTGCAGTCTCACAGTATGAAAATGTTCAAATTGGTTGATTTTAGCAGTGAATAGTTTTTATTGTGGCCTCTGAGGGATTTTGTATTCCCCACCGTGGTGAGATGGAGAGACGAAGAGCTGAGAAGTGACAGCTTCCAGCTTGGGATGAGGACTGTCTGAATCCCTCTAGCAGGACAAAAAATGTTCATTTGATTATGTCTTCAGACACCTGGCTCTTTTCTCTAGAGCTGGCTTCAAAATAAAGGGAGAAATCCAAAGAGCTTTTACTATGCTAAACCAAATTTTCCATGCATTAAATTGAGTAACTGCTTTTGGGGCCTTTGAAATAGTCACTGGTTCTATTACAATGGTTTTTGATTTATTTATGAGAAATTATAAAAATAATGGATTTTTTTTTTCATTTTCAAATATGTATGGAGTTTCTAGACATTTTAAAAATTAATGTGAGAAGAAAAATGGAGCTGGAGTGGCTGCTGACCACACCAACTGCACCAAAGTCAAAGAGTTAATAAAGAAAATAAGTACAGAAATTTCAAGTACTTTTCACAAACAAAAGAAAATCAATTGTGATTATTACTGTGCAAAAGTTTAACCTAAAATATATTTGAAAGTTAAACTGAAATACTGTTTTTTGGTAATTATTTGTAGGACCAAAGGGAAATGAATCAATCTTCTGGCACAGTGACCATGCTAGAGCAATCTCAGGGACTTTGAATATAGTAATTTTTATTAGTTGTATTTAGCTTTATCCTTTATTTCTAGCTAATATGCCATTCTGTATCTAATATTTACCTCGGCAGACACAAAACCATTTGTAGAAAGGATTGTGGGATAGCTGTGTAGGACATGAGTTAATACCTCAGGTTAGTTATTTTTGTGGTCAGGAACAGCAGTTTGTGAGATGGAATCACCATCACCCAGCTAATAGGAGTGTTTTAAAGTGTGTTTTGTTGCAAGTAGAAAAACATTCAAAATGTTGAGCTTTTCGCTGAATATCCAACTGCTGTTGCTATGTTATTGAGTCACTGAATGGTTTGGTTTGAAACAGACCTTCAAGATCATCTCATGCCATCTCCCTGCCAGAGCAGGGATGGCTCCCACTATCCCAGGTTGCTCAGAGCCTCATCCAGCCTGGCCTGGAACACTTCCAGGGATGGGGCAGCCACAACTTCCCAGGGCAACCTATTCCACTGGTGCCTCAAGACCCTCTGAGTAAAAAAATTCTTCATCACATCAAACCTAAATCTCACCTCTTTTAGTTTAAAACTGTTCCCCTTGTCCTATCGCTACCTGTCACTAAAATAAATTGCTCTCATCCTTTTTATAAGCCCCCTTTAAATACTGTAAGGCTGCAGTGAAGTCTCCATGGAGCCTCCTCCAAGCTGAACAATCCCAGCTCTCCAAGCCTTATCAATAATCAATGTGCTGAGTGAGATTCCTAAAGTTTGTCTGTGCTTGCAGCAGCTTGGGAAAAGGGGTTTTGCTTCTATCACTGAAAAGGTGTGGGTGACGTGGTGCAAGAAGGCATGAAGTGTACAAAATGTTGAGGTGTGCTAAGATGTACTGTGCTGGTGAATTATCTACAGGCTGAATTCCAGTGTTTTACAAATGCATTTGTTATTATAAATTGTACACTGAATTCCTCAGGCAAACCTATTTTTGCTCCATGGTTATTGCAGATTACTCAGAGGAAATACTCTTTTAAGTGTTTATTATTCACCAGTTACTATTTGCCCTGAATGTCACATCAGTCACCTGGTTTCATTTCTACTTCCTGACTTGATAACTTCCAAGCCCAAAGGAGCTTTTAAGAAAGCTGCATATCATGGTTCTCAGTGTAAATATTTGTGCAAATATATGTGTAAATGCAAGTACTAACAAAGTGCTGTCTTGCTGAGGTCATAATTATCAACAAAAATTTGCCTGAGTGTTCACAGATGTTAAATGAAGGGGCAGCAGCTTCCCTTTTAAGCCAGTTTCTGATTTGGTAGCTCAGGTAGAATTTCTCTGCAAGTTTTGTGGGGTTTAATGTGTTTTTTGTTTTGTTTTTTATTTAAATATGGACCACCCTGTCCTATTATGGATTACACAGAATTTAAATTTCAGAGAAGTTGCTGGTAGTGTGGAGGCAAGATAGGCTTTTCACACCCGTAGGGAAAGTCGATGAAATTAGGGAAGCACTAGGTCTTTTATAGGAGTGAGAACAACTTGAGTGAACAGCTCAGGATGATGCCAAGCTGTGGATCAGCTCGCCACTGGATGTCAGTGTTGCTCGGCAGTTCGAAGCAGGAATACAATCTCCGCAGTGTCTTCTATCCTTTAGGGATGGAAATACTTATGGGAAAGGTAGCTACTTAAGTGAGGAGTGTAACTTTGCTTCGTGTCTAAGGAAAGGGAGAAAAATTCCCATCACTGGGAATGGTCTAGGGTTGATGTTAAGGATGGTGTCCTATGTTTTGATGTCTTAATAAATACTGGAAGGTTTTTAATAGCTGAGATCTTTCATGTAGCTGCAATAAATCAGGTATTAAGAGTCCTTTAAGAATAAATATTTTTCACTACCGAATAGCATAACACACTAAAGCAATATAAGTTTTAGTTTTGTATTCTCCTGTGACTTTTCTATAATGTCTATTTCTCTCTTCATTTCTTCCTAGGAAATGCCATTGATTTTGTGGTCCAGAATGCAATGTCAGAATCCCACGGGGGCAGACCCAGCGCATCAAAGGTTGCGATCGTCATCGTGTCGGGGAGCTCACAAGATGCTGTGGAGGCTGCTGCCCTTTCTGCAAGAGTGAACAGTAAACCTCCTTTCACAGTCACTTTTCATAAGTAGAGCTGTGACTTTTTAAGTAATGAGCTAGAACAAAAAATGCAAAATTAAGACAGTGCCGTGTTCGTGTAAGTTCTGGAGTTACTGTGTGTAGTGTTGTGGTAAGGAACAGACCTGAACAAAACATGCCCCATGAAGATGCCTTTGAGGTCCTGGGAAATTCAGGAACCAATCTGCAATTAAGTCAGACAGCTTCCCCAGACTCACAAATTAGTAGCATTTTGTTTCCCAACATCCTGTGGGTAGACAGGGGTAATAGAAAAGTGGTCTAATATCATAAATTCAATACTGTTGCAGTACAGTGAAACTTGAAAATTTCACTCTAATAATAATAAAAATAATAATCATAATCATAAAGATAATAACAATAATAATTAGAAATTTTGATCAGATTTGGCACTGACCTCTACAGGAAAATATTTTTGCTATCAGTGTGCTGCCTGATGATTTTTCAAATTTTGTGGCTGTTGTTTCTGTGCCGCAGCTTCCTCAGGTGTTCAACTGAGGAACTTTTATTTCATTTGAAGGTTGCTCTGGGAGTTATTGAATAAGGCATGACTGTATATAAACTATCAACTGTTATTTTTAATTAAATGGTTTGAAAATAATCCAATTGCCGTGTAACTGAAGAAAGAAAGCAGCGTATTGAGATTCTTTTTTTTTTTTTTCTCATTTAAAAAGAGTGAAGATGTTGTCATTAAGTCTGCAGCTGTGTTTTGTTGCCCATGAATGATCTTATTATGCTTTGGACTAATAGAGCCCATCTTAGCTAACAGTGTGATCAGAGCAGCACCTTTCCAATTCTTAGTTGCCTTTAGCCAATGTGGGGGGAATGATGCAATAACACATGAAAATTAAGTATTGGAGAAAAAATTTTCCCAGATTTTTTTTTTTAAGAAGCAAATGAAAAAAACAGTGATGCGATCCTTATGTTGGAAAAGATCTTTAAGATCCTCATGTCCAACCGTTAACCAAGCACTGCCAACTGCCCCATCCTTGAAATACTTTTAGGGATGAACACTCCACATCCATGAGCAATGATTTTCTCCTGTGCCTTGCCTGTTTCAAACCCTTCTCTTTTCCTAGGGGTATCCCTGTTCCCAATTGGTGTTGGGAACAGATACGATGAAGGGCAGCTGAGGACTTTGGCTGGGCCATCTGCTGCTAACAGAATCATGAAGCTCCAGAATTTTGAAGATTTATCCACTATGATAACATTGAACAGTGAATTTATCAAAAAAGTGTGCATGGGTAAGTCCAAAAGTCATGACCTCATGTCGAGCATAACACAAAAATTGAAATGCAAAATCAGGCTGATTTTTCTCAATGTTAGAAAGCAATCAGATGCTCCATTGTCCGTGTTCCACTGACAACCCTTGCAAATGCTGACCTAGACACCACCGTCACTTAGGTGTGAAACCGAATTGGAGCCCTTTAAATATATATCCAGCTGCTATTCCAGTTATCCCAATTCCAGCAAGGCTTTTAGAAATGCTTAGGCCTGATCTTTCAAGCTACCATCTTAATAAAAATCAATCTTGATGAAAATCTTGATAATTAGTATTCAGGACTGGTCAATAACTGAAGGACACCAGGAAAGTTGAAGCTGTCATGAATGAATGGGGAACATTTCAGAAGTGTTGTGAGCAAAGATTTCAAGTTATGTATTTTTCAGATGTTATGTGTATGTCTACAGAAAATTTGGCCAAAATAGAAGGCAAAAAGAAAACTAATAAAGAATTTGCTTTCCCAGGGAAACAGATATTGGGGAAAAAAGTGAAAATGTTTTAAATATGCATTAATTTATTTGTAGATGACAACACTCTTCCTCTAAGGAACTTTGCTTCAACACTGACCAGGATTTTACTTCTTTTAGCTCCTTAGTCTGGATATGTTATTGCTGTTCCAATAACATCCACACGTTCTCACCACAAGCCACTGCCTCATGGTGTTAGTCATTGCACAGGTTTTTGCCAGCATTACGAGGGCTTAGTTACATTTCCACTACAATAAATGGACTTTTTTTGCAGAGCCAAAGACCTCTGAGAATGAGGAAGTTGCAGAGTGTTCGCAGCCCAGCTTGGAGATATCCGATCAGCCTCCGCTGGGATCGCTTCTGGCGTTTTAAAATCTCTCCAGAGCATCAAACAGCTGCCATTTTCTAGATTTAAACAGCTGCCATTTTCTTTCCTCTCTTTTGAAATAAGCTTTTAAAGATGCATTTCCTCTCTTCACACTGTAAAATATGTGATTTTTCTTGCTGTAAATTACATTGATCCAAGATATAGAATGGAATTTGGAACCAGTAACTATTTTCTTATTGCAATCTGTGCTATAACCTATCAGTACTAGAGGTGAAGGCTTTGTATTTTTTATGAAAGCTTTTCCAACAGCTCAAAAAGCCTTGAATTATAGACATCTTCAACACCTAAAATCTGAGAAATTTAACTCTCCCTTTTGCTGATGGTAAAGACTTCGCTAGGGGAGTGAAAAATGACTTTTTTGGTGAGGATTTATTTTTTGTTTGGATTTTTTTTCTGTTTGTTTTGTTTTACATAAATTTCATACAATCTGTAAAGTATAATTTTCCCCTCTAGACTCATACAGTTGGATTTCTTGTGCAGAGGGAGTCTTGCCTTTTGTGTGGAAGTGTACCAAAAATAATACCATTAAAAAAAGTTTTAAAAGAGTTCCTAAATGATTTCAAAATACATTACTCATCCTGGAAAAGACAGAGCAGAGAGTGTATATAGGATAGCATAGTCTAGTATTCTACAAAGAGATTGCTAGTGATTGTTTTAATATCCTAGAGACTCTGTCATGCACACAAACATAGAAAATGCAATTCAGTGGGTACCCTGTGACTGTTTAACTGATTATATGAAAAAAAATATCGTCACAGTGATGATTAAATATAAAGAAACTGAATATGAGTGTTCTTATTGAAGCTATTTGTGTAGTTATGTTGTATTGATCCTCCTGCATTTAATAAACGTGGGTGTGAAAATTCTCATTACCTGCTAATTCCCAGGAATGTTCTCAATGGATCACAAGATTCTGAGGTAAGGCTGGACTGTGCCTCAGAGCCAAAGCCATGCTCATCCTTTAAGCACCATCTGGGCAGGGCTGTGGCAGTACAAGAAGTGTATAAAAGCTGTAGAATTGCAGCCCAGTTACTGCTCATGGAGTATTTTGGCACCACTGTCATTAATGCCTTTTGTTACTTATTCTTGTGTACTTTGGACAAATGCACACACAGTCTAGCACAAAAAAACCCCCAAACTTCTCACAGCTTAAATCAAGTTTTTATGTAAGCAATCTGTATTTTGGTAACCTCCCCGTAAAAGGCTTGATAAGGGAGTGGGATGACTTAAAAATGTCTACTTCTCTTTCAGACCCAGTCAGAGAATGCATAGATGAGGATGGAAACAGAAAGAGAGTAAGTGCACTGCCTGAGTTGGCCAACTGGCTTTTAAGTTGCAAAGTTTGTGCAAGAACATGGATATCTTCACAGTTAGCCTAAAACAAAAAGTGTGGGTCAGTATTAAGAATGATTTTGGAAGAGGAAAATGTTGGATTTTGAGCTGGTGGGATAACTTTGCACGCAGAGGAGGCTTCCTCTAACATCACCTCATCTTGGGGAGTGTTGAATGTTATCGAAGTCAGTGCAGAACCAGAAGTTGTGACAGTGTTTGTCTTCCCTGACAACAAAAAAATGCATTTCTATCTCCTGGGGAGAGGGCTTTTGGGACAACTACACAGGGCCAAAATAAAGGTGCATGTGCAGGGGCACCATCATTGTCCATCCCCTGTCCTTCTGCTAGAATTACAGATACCTTGTCCCTATTACAATTTTACAGGAAGATAATTATTGTGTGATTGTTCTGTCTCTAGGGAAAAAAGTCTCTTTAGCAACGGAATCAAATTTCTTGGAATTTGTTTGTGCTTATAAAAGTTCCTATTAGTCCTGAGAAAATGCTCAGAAATGTTAGCGAACTTGTCTGATCTCACAGAAGTGATCCCACTCTAAGAAAGTGATGTTCCAGATGTTATAAATGGTTCAGATTTTTCATCTCAGGTGAAATGTCAAGGTTTTTCAGGGTATATGATAATTCATGCATTTAAAAATATTAGCATAAGCTTGTGCCATGTTTTCTAGCAGGGATCAGTTAGTTATGAATTCTACTCTGAGATTTATCCTGAATTTCCAGGACATAAAAATATTCCTTTGGTTTTTCCCTTGTGAAGGCATGACTGTGAGGAAGGATGTGGCTAATAAATGAATATGAATTATCTAAACACAGCAACAATATCAAAGCTGCCTTACATAGTTGGCCTCAATCAGTTGGTCAGAACACAGAAAGGCTTTAGCTAAATAAGACACTAAGTATAATCTGATGGTTTTGAGGCTGACAGCTTAATGAAGGAAAAAAACCAACAAACAAAAACTAAACTTGAAAAACTTCTGTATTAAAACAAACAAACAAAAAAAATCAGATTTTGTTTGAACTTCATCTGTCCAGGCCTCTGGGCTCCTAGAAGCAGACACAGGTATGTGTAGAGATAAGTGCTGGGAAGGCTAGACTTGAATTTCAGACATGTCAGGTTTCATTTTTGGGGGTGATAAACTTAAAGCACAATTTCCGTTCTGGCTGAAATACTTTTAGAAGGAAACAGACTGGGCTCCAGTCCATATAAAAATGAACCACACTTTCAAATGGCAGCTTTTAGGGGGATTTTGAGTTGCCTCTTCTGTCAGCCAGGAAAAATAGGTGTTAGAAGGCACTGTGAGGCCGCAGCCTTCTGGAGCATCCCATGGAGGCTACAGGACACTGTGGCAGTTCCCCCTCTGTGGTGCAGCATCCTCTGCTGTGCCTCACTGGCTCTAAGGTGCCACTGTTCTGTTCCCTTCCTCCAGCACAACCCACAAATCCACAGGGAGGGAGAATCAAGGCTCTTCCTTCCCTGATTCAGAAAACACAGGCTTTTATATAAGCTTCATAATATTTCAGGTGTTGCTCAGAGAATTCTTGCAGGAGGCTTAGCTTCCCATCCGGGATGTCTGTCATGCACCTGGAGATTGTGGGAACTGATCTCTTGCAGTTTGTGAGGAAATCTGAGTTCTCATGATCAAAAATCTCAGCCTAAATCCTATCTGTGTTGGGAATATTATGATTTGTTACTTTTTCATGTTTTGTTTTATTACCCCTGCCCTGGAAGTGACTGTAAAAGGAATATTCTTGATTAAGGTAATTGTTAGTAGCAGGTCAAACGTGCTGGGTCAGGCCAAAAATCCATCCAACCCCCTGTATTCTGTGGCCAAAAATAGGAGCCAGGGAAGCAGTGTTAATAAATATGCATAAAAATTCCCTAAACTGTCCTAGCCATAAACAATTTGTTATTCAGGGACACCCTGAGCTGCAAGTGACACCACTTTGTATTTCACAGTGCTTGATAGTTTTGTCCTCTGTGAGTTTGTTCAGCAGTTCTTTGAATCCTTGGAAGTTTTTAGTACTCCTCAGATCCACTGGCAAGGGGTTGCAGGAGTGCCAAACACAGGCTGTGTAAAGAACCACAGGACAATTATGATAAATTAGTTTTTGGGTTTTATTCATAGCTAATTTTCATTGTTAGTCTTGTTTTGAAATTTAGAAGCAGGTATAAAGATGATAATAGAAGTGTAGATTTTTATCTTATAATAGTGATATTTCCTCATGAAGTGATCTGTAGACCACTTTGCATTTCTAGGCTGTTTAAGGTTGCAAACCCCATATTCCTGAGGTGTTACCATGGCTTTTCTAGTATTGTTCAGCTCTTGGCTTAAAGAACAGACAAACAAACAAATAAGCTAATCTAAACTAAGAGCTAACAGCCAAGGGAGCTGCTGAGGTGCGTGGGTCTCTCTCCTGCAGATGCACAGCAAGACACAGAGTGTGCACGTCCAGGTCTGTAGGTTCAGAGCTCCCTCAGAGAGGAAGTCTGAGGCTTCCTGCAGTGTCCTGGCAGACTTCTCCTCCACAGCTTAGAAACCCTGATTTTGCTTTCCTTTCTGTCCTGCTTTTGCTCCTACAGTTTCATATCAATTGGGATTTAGGCTTTCTTTGTCTTCAGTCCCCCTGCACTAAGATTCTTGGCGTTTTTTTATCCCTCAACTTTTTTTTTTTAATGTCTTGTATTTTGTTTTTCTTGTTCAGCTCTTAGATATTTTCTAATAAATGTCCTATTAAAGAGTGAAATAAAACCAATTAAATATGTATGGAAGCCAGACTTGCACAGCTGTATATGTACCCTTCCAGGTGCTCCACTTTCAGAGAGTTGTAGGAAAGACAACTGTAATTAAAAAGCATTTTATCTCTTCCTATATAAATACTTTGGCCGTCCTTAAAGCTCCTCATGTTACTTTTTCACAGCCTTCTCTAGGCTCACAAGCCTGAAGAAACTTCCAGTTGCCTTTTCAAATTCCTGAAACATATAAACATATAAAACAAGTCCAGTAAATTGATCTGTATTTAATATGAAATTTTTGTGGCTGCAAATCTGGCAGCTCTTTTTTAGACTTGATGGCATCCTGTAGCTCAGAGATACAGGGAAATAATTTCATATTGACAAGAATCAGTTGTGAATTATGCTGTTACCTAGGTATTTTATCCTTTTTTTTTTTTTTTTCTCTTCTATGGGAATGATGGTTAAACTGCAAAGGACAGGATGGGAGATGACCATGCCCAGTATCAATTGTCTTTTCTTCCCCACATTTCTGCCTGTGACTATCAAGGAATGTTACCCAGCTCACGGAAGCACCACTTCACTTGTACTGGTGTTTCTGGGGTCACCTCTACAGAGAGAGCTCTGGGAGGTGCTGTTTCCTACATTTGGGAATTTTCCTGGGAATGTACACGTCAGGGATGAACACTTTTAAAACTCATTCAGCCTACTCATGGACTTTAGAGCTTTGCAGGATTGGGGCCAGAGAGCTTAGCTTTCTGCAGATAGCAATCTTGAGATACTCCACACCTATTTCTCTGTCATTTATTAGTACTTAATCTTGGTGCCTTAAAATTCAGACTGTTTTTTAGAAAACAGGAATATGTTTTACATTTAATTCTTTCACTCTAAAAATCCACTATGTACACCTAATAACACTGACCTGATAAAGGAACAATTTCCCTTTGGGAAGAAAGGAGTTGTTTCAGAGTTGTTGATAAAATAACTACAATATTGCATGCTTTCCTAGTTTGGAACAAATATTAATTCCTGCTGTTCTCTGACCATCTGTGGCTTATGGAAACTAAAGGATTTGAAATTTAAAGTAAAGCTGAGGGCAGTTCTTTGTTGACTCTGCTCTCCATGCATATTGTAGGATGGCTAAGCTATAACTATAGGTGGTTGGAATAAAATATCTCCTATTGTAGACTGGTATCTTTAGCTTGGAATTTTAGCCTGCTTCTCTGTGTTTCTAATTTAAATCTGCTCATTCTCATGAAGTCCTTAATACAGTGCATTCCATTATTTATTTTTCCAAGGCTAATATGAGTACTGCTGTCAGGGTCACTTCACTCTCAGGCTGTAGTTCTATGACACCAGCCAAACTTTGCATTTTTGGTTTCAGTTGTTGCATATCCGTGTTTCCCTCCCTAGCCTGGTGATAAATGGATATTACCAGACCAGTGCCACACTGTGACCTGCTTTCCAGGAGATTACACAGTTCTGGAGAGCCACCACATCAACTGTGAGAGGATGCCAAAGCCTGTGTGTCACAGCAACCTTCCTGCTGTTAAGGTGGAGGAAACTTGCGGCTGCCGATGGATGTGCCCATGTGAGTATCTGTCCACGTGTGCCTCTCCCTCCCCATCACCTGAAATGTTTGACCACCAGTGTAATGCTGAGTGGAGCTTTCCAGCCACTGGACACTTCAAAGGTGACCAGGGTGGAAGGAATTGCTGTTGAATTGTTATACAGCCTTTTAAGCAAATAATTAGGAGTGTAAGCCTAGCTGATGCTGGAATGCCTAATGCTACTTGCAAGTTCAGGGCCACTCTGAACTTATTTTTTGTGTTACCAGGGTGACAGTGTTTTATCAGGGAATCCCACACTCAATTTCCAAAGCTGGGTGAGATGGGTAGGAGGATGTATGGGGGAAACCAGGAATTTATCTTGACAAGCTGTTAGTAAGTGATAGATTCTTGGTCCCTCTCAGGTCTTGAGGGTTTGGCCTGCCCTCAATCAAGCAGATGCAGTACAAAAACATAACAGAAAATTTTCCCTTATCCAGATAATCTCACACTGAGTGTCTGAAGAGGAAGGCTGAACACTGTGATTGATGCCTGAGCTGGGATCACAGGAACAGGAATTAAGTGCATTCACTCACATTTACAGGCTTAGAGGGATGCAGCCCTGAGGCTGGTAATCCATTTATTAAAACATAAGTGGGTTTAAATCTAAATTCATATGCTTGCTTCTTAAAAGTAAATCTGAACCCTATGTGTATGTATATACACACACACGCACACACACCTCTTCACAACGTATAATCTCAATTTAAAATGTCCTCTGCTGAGCTGGCTGATTTAATTACATTTTTTTTCCAACCACTGCTTGAAATACCAAAGCTTGTAGCTGGATTTTGATCCCTGTACTTTTAGACATGCGCAATTTTTTATACCCTGAGTTTTGATATTTTCTAAAAGTGTATTTGATGATCTAAACACTTGAACACTTCTGATTTGTTACAAGGGCTTTGGAAAAGTAGAAATGTTTTAGATGGATAGTCATAAGTATTTTACAATGTTTAAAAGATCGTCTTAGTGATACCTACCCATAAGAAGTGCATCTTTATTAAATTTCACGATCCTAAACACATAATGACATGAGGGCATTACTTTTGACATGCAAGACCTTCTGAAAGGATGAAATGAAAATAACCTTTCATACCATTAGCTGATTATCAAGAAAAGCCCTGTAGTTCACTTGAGTTAAGATGAGCTAAGAACTGTTTATCTCTTTATGAATTTAATGAGCCACAATACCTATTTTTTTTTTTCCTAATGTGGTAAAAATTGTGAGGGAAAAGTAGAAAGTTTTCATGCAACAGAATGAGGGAACAGGCAATCCCCATTCCCCCCCACCCCCAGCTGATTAGAAAATCCCATGGGTCAAGTCTTTTTAATGACTGCTCAGTGCAGCCAGGGTGATTCTGGGCCAACTGAAGCACCTCTGTAGCAGCTGCAAAGGTTGATTCTGATGCTGTGTGAGACAAAACTCTCAGAAATCAGTAAAGCAGAGATGGGCATAAAGGAAGAGGTGCTGAGTGGGAGCTCAGTGTGAAGCAGCATCTCTGTTCTTATGGAAGGAGGCTGGTTCAGCCACCTGTAAAAATGCTGCTAAATTGACTCATGATTCACTCATTTAGAGAGCTAAAACACAATTTCCAGCCATGGCTTGACAGTGTGGGTGAGGTGACAAATGCTTCTGCAAAGAGGAAGTCCTTGAAAAAATGTTTTAGGTCATCTGAGTTCAGAAGTTACATTGCAAAGGTGCTTGCTTGCAGAACTAGTTAGATTTTACAGCAGCGTGATTTGCAATGTGATTCATGGCTGTGGTGTGCTCTTGGACTACTTTGAAAGAGATCACATTAGTGCATTTTGTGCTACAGAAACCTATGAGAAAGTTGAAAGAATTTTCCTTCTCTTAATTTTTTTTAATATCCATGTATACGTAAAGATGGAGAAATGTGGTTTTATTGCTAACTCGTTTCATTGTTATTTATATATGAACTTTATAAGCATTTACAAAAAAATATCTGAAGATGCTCTGGTGTTCCAAAGAGATACCTCCCTCCCTCTGGATGCCATTTTTCCTGGGAAATTAAATATGAAGGTCATTGAATAGGAAAAAGATTATTCTCAGCTCTCAGATAGAAGCAAAGTACTGAATTATTAACAATGGTAATTTTCCTCCTAACATGTTTTGCTGACATTGATTTTGTTCTTATTATCCTTTAACCAAGAGATTTGAAAACATATGAGCCAGAAGCATCAGGTCTTGTTTCGGTTCTCTTCTGGGATTAAAGTCTTCCTTGTTTTCCAGTTTTTGAAGACAAGGAAGTGTTTATAACCCAATGACCAGGACACTGAGCTGTCAGCTGGCCATTGGTTTATCCTGTGGATATTATTTCTCTGCAGTTTTCCTGTTTCCTGTCTGAAAAACAAATCCCTGGGTATCAACTTGTGATGTGTTTGAAATGGGTGAAATAGTGTCATTTGGAGTAAAATGTAACATTGTACAGAATATAAAGCAATGCAAAGGTTGAAGAATGTGTTACAGTCTTTCTGCAAACTGGAAAGTGATTTTCTGTGTTTTAGTCTTACATAAAACCTATTAATAAGTCATATTGAATATGAATAAGTTTTAAGCGAAGGGATTTTCTACAAGTTTATCCATATTTTATAATACTTATTGTTTCCAGACAAATACATTGCCAAAAATCTCCACATGTGATGTAGTATTTACCAAAATTTCTTCCAAATGATTTGCTGTGGCATTTGCAATACATCACCTTCCTCTCTTTCCCAGTTAATTGGCTCCTCATGCCCACAACAGATATGAAGGAATAGTAAAATTTAAAAGCAAATGCCAACATTTGTTGTTGTTGTTGTTTATTTCCAGGTGTCTGTATAGGAAGTTCTTCTCAACATATCGTCACTTTTGATGGGCTGAATTTTAAGCTGACTGGGAACTGCTCCTACACATTATTTCAGGACTTGCAGCATGATGTTGAAGTCCTGCTCCATGAAGGGCCATGCAGAGCACCACCACGGATGAACTGCATGGACTCCATTGAAGTGAAACATCGTGGTGTGGCAGTGCAGCTCTTCAGTGACATGGCAGTAAGCAAACACTATAAATTCAGCTGTGCATTGTCTGCTTGTGCCATAGAGTTTGGATTATGGGGACAATTTTTTTCCTTTGTTCCAGTTTCAGCCTGTTTTTAACATCTCTTCTCCATTTCCTGATACAATCAGTGTTTACATAACGAGCCAGACATGTTTCTCCTCTTGCTGTCCCTGTTGTGCTGGTGTGCCAATGTCAAGAAGATGGGATTTGGCAGTGTGTCCCTGACACTTCTGCCAGAAAGGCAGGATTACAGACAGGACGTACTGCACTCTGATCCCCCTCTTTTGGTAGAGGTCCTTCGTGCTGTGTTTGGTCCATAGGGGAGTGCTCTGTTCCTCACAGAGCTGTGCCTGACTGGCCGGCTGAAGTCTGGGGAGTTGCTTCTCACCTTGTGTGCGGCTGGACCTCAGCAGTAGAAGAAAGGGCAGCTTAGTATGCATTGCATCTGTTTATAGGCAGAGAATATTCAAACTCAACCCATTTTTCAGCCTCTGTCTGCTCACACAAACATGAGTTGACCAACTTGTAAAAACAATCTCTTCTGACTCATGTAGTGAAATAGAGGGGAACAAAACACCTGCACCAAGTTCTGCTTGGTGCTGGACAGCCTTGAATTGCACTGAGGCATCCTTTGAACCTCACAGAATGAGGCTGTTAGTCTGTAAACATGGGGTGCTCAAAGAGTGCACTTATATAAGAAAATGCTGAAAGAGTTGTTCATGTAATTCACAGGATAAAGGTCAAGTAGTTCTGTACGGTTTTAGACTCAATAGAAACCTTCAGCTGGCAAAATTGTTTCTTATGTCCAGATTCAGTTGGATCTTCAGGTATTTGTCAAGTCAAAATGTGCTTCAACTGTAAAATTTGTTGATTTGTAGCTGCTTGCTGGAACTGATGTGATGACCTCACTTTTTTTTTTTAAACAGGTGACTGTTAATGGTGAAAGGGTTCTTATCCCCTATTCCAGCAGTTTGTTTGAAATCACTACCTATGGACAAATAATGCATGAAATCAAGTTCTCTCTTCTTGGGCATAATCTCACATTTACTCCAAGAAACAATGAATTTATTCTTAGGCTTAATTCAAAGAGCTTTTCTTCGGGAACAAAAGGGCTTTGTGGTAAGTTTGAAAGTTAATACTTTTAACAGCTTCTACTTGGGCTTGAACTTCTATTTATTTTATTGCTATTTGTGAATCTCCAAATCTGTAAACTCTCTGAGTGAACTGGTCCCACACTTTTGGGGGAGTATTGGAAATCTGTTTAATTTTTTCTACTCCCATCCCCAATATAACAGCTCAACTGATACCCAGTAATACTTTAGAAAGAACAGCAGAGACAGCTTTCTGGTTTTTCTTGCTTTAACAAGAAAAAAAAGTGGTTTTTTTCAGATGAGGGTTTCATTTTAGATTCTTATAAATTCACTTCTGTGAGAAATACGACCAGTGCTTGCAGTGAAGGTGAAAAATTTAAGGGGGCAACTGCTGCCTGGGTGAGTTAATTCTAAGATATCCTCAGTGGTGTAATCTATACCGAGATTGTATCTCTCTGGCATAACCTGTACCTCCTTTAGTGAGGAATGAGAAACAAGCCCCAGGGTATTTATGCCTCTATGGACAACAGCTGTAAGGAATATCATGAGTTCCTTGAGCCGCCCCAACCAGCGTCATCTCTCCCATCCCTGTTTTTCCCGAGGTTTATTTAGCGCTGATTATTCAGAGATTTTTCTTTTCCCTGTGCTCCCTCTGGCAGGGCTGTGTGACCAGAACCACGCCAATGACTTGGCGCTGCGCAATGGCTCCGTCACCGCTGACAGCAGCGTCTTCATCCAGGACTGGACGGTGCCAGAGCCGGGCAGGCTCTGCCAGAGCCACAGGGAGGACAGGTGCTCCGAGAGCGTGCCCGGCCACTGCCACCTCCTGCTCTCAGACCGCTTTGCTGACTGCCACCAGCTCATCGCCCCCAACATGTTCTACGAGGCCTGCATGGAGAGCAGCTGCTACGAGGAGGAGGCCTGTGAGATGATCGCTTCCTACGCCGACCTCTGCACGGAGTACGGCGTCTGTGTAGGCTGGAGGACGCCGGAGCTTTGCCGTAAGGGTTTTACTCTGTGCTAAAACTGATGAAGTTGTTGTCCTGCTTTGGGACAGCTTAGTGTAATATTAATTTTTTGAATGTTCCAGATCAAGTTTATTGTTACAAGTGGTATTGCGGATCTCGTCACTGGTTGGTCTCTGGCTAAGCTGGTGTTATGAAAGAAGTGTTTCTTGGTAAACTGCTAACTGGTAAAATTCCAGGCTAGAGGGAAATAAAGACACTGATAACAGGTACCCACAGCTATGTGACAGTACCAGGCTCTACACCCACTGAACCCTTGTGGCACCAGGTTTGGCCTGGGTCTGCCAGGCTCTTTTAGCAGCAGATATTGTTGATTTGATACAGACTTTGAATGATCTGAGGTGGACAGAGAAACTCCTACTTTGGACTGGTGGAACTGCTTCCCAGCCTGTCACTGTCATACCTGGCACAAAATAAGACTTTTTTTGTAACAGTTTCATAAAATCCTCCCATTTATACCAAAGGCAAAACTTTTCAGAATGTGGGAAGAGCCAGTGTGATTTTAAGTTTCTGCTGCAGGGAAAAATGGGAAATAATCTCTCTTTGTGGTGTCATTTCTTGCCAGGACATGCCAGCTAGGCTGACTGAACCAGCTGTAATTTGCTTTGCAGATCTGGTTCTCCTTCTGCCTGGGTTTTGCTTGTGTTTTGGAGGTTAAAAATTTGTGCTGTATAGCAGGATGTGGGTATTGCACATTACCAGAAGACAACCAAGGCAAACAAGACACCCGTGCTAGAGCCAAACTCAGACAGCTGTTGCTTTGTATACCTTCTCTACTAAGTTCTCATAGACAAGTAGATCTGTTTTCTTTTCCTGTTCTCCCCCCCCCCCCCCCCTTTTTTTTTTTTGTCTCTGTTTCTCCTGAAAGCCCTATTAGGAGGTATACACAAAGATCAGCCAAAAATGCAAGGTATCATTAAGTACAAGTAAATAACTCTTGAGGTGGCTTATTCTCCACCTTCTCCTGTTAACCTTTCTACTGAACACATTCTGTTTGGAGTACAGCCCTAGAAAGCAGAGGGAGAACATTGCCAGCCATTTTCTAAATTCAGTGCCTCACTCAGACTTTGCAAATTATAATGTCCAATGTTGGATGTCAGCAGATTACCTTAATAACTCTGCAATTTTCAAATTTCTATCTAGTTCCATGGCCTTGACAAAGATAGACAAAATTAACACTAATTGCATAAAAGTCCTGTAAATGTCCTAACAAAAACAATATTGTCCTTCTTCCAGCAAATGCCTGTGTGCAACTTCCAACAGTTTAAATTGTCTACGTTTGTTTTATCCAACTTGCATTAGTGACTAAATAAACACTACAGCTTAATAATCACTCTACCACTATATGTTTAATAACAGTAGTACTGTTATGGATTACCTTGTTTCCCTCCTCCCAGTGCACTCAATCCCTGTCATTATTGTAGAATTTTACTTGAGGTTTTGTCATGCCATGTTGGGACATTCCAAGCACTACAAGTCTTTCCTGATTGCTCTCCCTGGGTGGGTGAATTTACTCTCTGGAATTCAGCCTGAAAAAGAGAAGACTTCATGGTGACCTCACTGTGGCATTGCAGTGCCTGAAGGGAGCCCACAGCAAAGATGGAGAGAGACGCATGACAAGGGCCTGGAGTGACAGGACAAGGGGGAATGGCTTCACACAGACAGAAAGCAGGGTTAGGTTGGTTATTGGGAAGAAATTCTTCCCTGTGAGGGCGGTGAGACCCTGGCACATGTTTCCCAGAGCAGCTGTGGCTGCCCCATCTCTGGAGGTGTCCAAGGCCAGGTTGGATGGGGCTGGGAGCAACCTGGGATAGTGGAAGGTGTCTCTGTCCATGGCTGTTAGAACAAATGGTCTTTAAGGTCCTTTCCAGACCAAGCCATTTTATGATTCTATGAAATAATTTGCTTTAACATGGAAAGTGGTAATGTTAAAGACCATTTTTTTTTTCTGTCTCCATTGGCTGCTAGAAGTGTGTGTGTAGACAGTTTAGCTGATGAATATTTTATTTTTTGTTTGGGAGCTCAGATTTTCTTCCAATGTTTTTTCTCAGGGGACTGAAAATAAGTTTTATAAACCTCACAGCAGTCACAGTCACTGGGAAATAAGAAACACTTTTTCTAATTGAAGCTGTATTAAAAAATAGACTTAAGGGGATACACAGTGTGGAAGCTGTATCCATAGGTTTTTTGAATAGCTGTAGCCCTAAATTTGTGTTTGCTTTTAGAGACAATATCCTATATGTGTGAACACATCAGTAGAAAGTTTCTGTTGGCTTACAGGGCTATGCAACATTCCTTGATTCAATTTTCTGTTAATAAGGCAATTCAGTTAAAAAGATGCAGAAATCCAGCAGGTTGAGTTCTGAAGTACTGAAATATTCTGTTTGTTAGCTTTCTTAAGTTGTATGGAAACACTGCAGCCTATCAAGTAAAAAAAAAAAAAATCTTCAATGCTCTAGTCTGTCCTGGCTATCTCTTAACCATACCATAACAGTGGTAACTTACTGTTACCATACACATAAAAAAAATCGTTCTAAATTCTTGTCTGTGGCCCAGTGTTGGAAACAAAATTTGACAAGTGAACATTCAACTGAAGCATTGTATCATTGTTGGGGTGAATCATATGTTGCTGCTAATTGATGTGGCCTGAAAATGTGATTTGCTGATCTGTGCTGCAAGAGACCAGATCCATTCATTGGGGGGTGGCTTTCTAAAATTGAAAGAATTCTGAAGAAAGCCTAATAGGAAGGATTGATTTCCATTTCTTTAGATCTCTTAAATAAAGGTGTTGTTTTCTCTGTCTTACTCAGCAATGAAATGTGCCCCACATCTGATATACGACCACTGCCATGCAGCCTGTGTGAAGAGCTGTGAGAATAATACCAAAGTCAGTGTCTGCAAGGATTATCGCACAGAAGGCTGCTTCTGCCCAGAGGGAAAGGTGATTTTTGGTGGCAGCTGTGTTAGTGAAGAAGTCTGTACTCAGTGCATCAGTGAGGATGGCACACACCATCAGGTAACTACATTCACAGCAACCTCTGGCAGTGGTGGGAGTTCACACTTTTGAAAGTAAATCTGTTTTCCCTTTGGATACTTTATTTTCTAGCTCAGTTCCTCCTAATCTGCTGGCTGTCAGCCCCATTTAGCTCCCCTAGTGTGAAATTGGCTGGGACTGGATATAAAGATCACAGCTGGGACTGTACAGACCTGGCAAGGCATGACAATTCCATGTGGAGGGGTGTCTAGAGGAAAGAGAGGAAGAGTGATGGCATAAGTGAATATTAACCAAGATAAACATCTCAATTCAGCAGACTTACGAGTAATGACAATTTAATCATAAATCTGAATCCTTTATTTAAAGCATATTGTATTGTCTTTACAAAACTCACTGAAATCCTCATGAGGCACAGTGGAGAGGAAGGGATCAAGTTCTTCTCCCTGTGACCAGGGACAGGACCCAGGGAACAGCTGGAGCTGTGTTAGGGAGGGTCAGGGTGGATATCAGGGAAAGGTTCTTCCCCCAGAGGGTGTTGGGCACTGCCCAGGCTCCCCAGGGAATGGTCACAGCCCCAAGGCTGCCAGAGCTCCAGGAGTGTTTGGACAATGCTCTCAGGGATGCACAGGGTGGGATTGTTGGGGTGTCTGTGCAGGGCCAGGAGCTGGACTGGATGGTCCTTGTGGGTCTTTTCCAATTCATGTATGAAATATTTCCTTTGATTGGTGGGGAGTGGTGAGACCAAGTCAACCTTATGTCAGGTGGTATTTATCTATATTTTTATATGTATACAAATATACAATTTTTTTTTTTTTGAGGAGAATTATTCCTTCAATGAAATTCATCATTTTGGTTTTACTGAAAATCCGCTTTGCTTAGTTAAGAGAGCCATCTCTGTGGCAGTATGGGATTGGGAAAACCTGTGTATCCTGGGTATCAGACTGAAGTGAAATACACTGTGGATTCCAGAATCACACAGTGGGAGTGTTCCCTGATCCAAACTCTTCCCTGTATCACCTGTTCCAAGAAACAGGGGTGGTCCTCTTCACCCCCAGCTACTTAGCTCTTAGAGTTTGCATGTACATCAGCCAGTCCTCTTCAATCCACATTTTTGTTATAGGATTTGAAGGAGAAGGGACTTTAATTGCACTGTTTTATGGGGTTTAGATCCTTAATGAGATTTTTGGGCAGGTGGAGGACAGGGGAGGTTCAGCTCATGTAGCTGTTTTGCCTCTCCAACATTGCAGACTTAGATTTGTGACCAATACAACAGACACTTGGGTCAGGATTTCCTTAACCTCAGTCTTTTCTTCTGGTGTTCATTTCTCTGTCCTTTTTTATCCTAGACTGTGTTTGGGTTTATGGGATTTTGGTCCCAACACTTACACAGAGTGGCTTAAAACATGTGGCTATCTCTGAGTATAGGTGCAGTATGCTTAGATTTGTTCTTTTTTTCTTATTATTTCTGAAGGGCTCAGCAGAGTGTTAGTTTTAAACCATGTTTCAGAGTTTTCCAGATGACAGCTTTTTTTTTTTTTTTGTGGCATCCTGACCTGCTCTACACATTCTCACCCAGAACCTAGATTGGTTGTGCAAATTAGAATGCCTGATAATGCATCCTTCCACTCTTACCTCCCTATTTACATGGGTGTTAAATGTGCATAGTTCTGTGTGACTATCTGCAGATTTAATATCGATGATTTCCACTCTCATGGGAAGGAACAGTGATGGAAAAATTATTCTCTTTACTGGTGGTTTCTGAATGTGCTCATTACCCCCAGGTATTCGGCACAGTGATGGTTTTGTTTTTAGAGGTGCTATAGTGCTTTTCCAGTCTTCAGTCCACTGGAGAGTCAAGTGATGATATTCCAAATATTCTTCATATAAAAATATGCACTATTTATTTCTCTATGTTGAAGGCTTACTAATTAGGGAAAGCAGACACTTCTCTGTATTTCCCAAAATAATGCTGTTTCCCTTATTACCACTGAAGATTATGGTATGTAGTTGCAGCAGTCCACTGCTACTCACAATAGCTTGCAATTACATTTATATCTGAGCATTTTTGACACTTAAAACATAACTAATTACTCATCCCACCCACACATTCTTTACATCTTTTGCTAAATTGGCACACTACAGTCATTGCAGAATTATGTGTCTCCTTAGTTTTTTACTGTTAACAGAGTAACCAGCCCGTCATAGATAAATCTTCATAAATCTGATTTTCCAGGTTAATGTTACTCACCCTCACCCACTCTGATCCCAACATACTAGTGACCAGAGCATAGGATTTCTATCTAACACACTGCTGGGGTTTTTTTCCTTCAGCTCCTGGAAACTTGGATTCCTGAGAACGAGCCCTGCGAGATCTGCACGTGTCTTGATAACAAGAAGATAAACTGCACAGCCCGACCCTGCCCGACTGTCAAACGTAAATTCATTTAGCTCTGTGATTGAATTGATCTTTTGGTTCCTGGCTTCCTAGTTCTTATCCAAACTTGTTTTATGGCTGTTTTCTCCAGCTGTTCAGTGTGGCCCGTGTGAAGTCACCCGCCTGCGCAGGGGCCCTGGCCAGTGCTGCCCTGAGTACGAGTGTGGTAGGTTCTTGAAAACTCTTGGAATCTTCTTGGTCTGTACTTTTACCAGACATTTGTAAGGTATACATTCCCTTAAAAAAAATGCTTAAATCAGTGCTGCATTTTTGATACCACTGAATGGTTGTAACCAATCAGCCATGTGGAAAACAAAACAGCTCCTTAGATTATGAGTATCCATTCACTTCAAACTTTCTTCCTCTTTCTGCAGTAGATGAGGAAGACAATGGAGCAATTTGTTTTTGTCTAAATGACATTAGAATGGGTTTTTTTCTCAAGCATTTATTTTTGCATCATCTATATTTGCCCATTAAATATAACATTAGAACCTTAATCCCCATAACCTGAGCTTGAACTCTTCTCTAAGCTATTTTGAAAACAAACTCTGACCTATTGAGCTCTAATGTACTTCATATTTTAAGCCAGCATTTGAGTGTGAGTTTAATGGAGATCTGCGTGTGTGTGTGTGTCCTTTCTTGAGGACTAAGTAGGCGTGGTTTTAACTACTCTGAATTTCTGCTCTTAGTGTGTGACCTGGTTTCCTGTGATTTGCCTCCTGCCCCTGTCTGTGAGTTTGGCCTGCAGCTTGCCCTGACCAACCCTGGAGAATGCAGACCAAATTACACATGTGGTAAGATCATTTTTCCTAGCAGGGAGTGACACTGGAACACTGCATTTGAGCAACACTGACAACTTCCTTTAGGCATTATTTTTCCCTCTCTGAAAGGTTTAATTTTGGTGCTAACAGTCGTGTAATGATTTCCCAGACTTGGCAGAAGTGTGTTGTTGGCACTTTGAGTACAATTTCAAATTAAGGACAAGAAAAACACTTTACTCTTGGATATGTGTTCTCTGACTGATGCTTATTTTATAAATCTTCTTGTTTGTGTATGAGACAAGAGTGTTTTTTTGGCAGGGCAGGAACTTTTCTGAGTCTCTGAACCAGAGCCTTTTATATCTGCATTACTCTTCAGGCTTTAAGCAGATTTATAACAGTTTGAGGTGGTGATTAATGCCTTGCTGCCAGAGGACTGTCCTGTTCGCTGGCAGCACTCTGAAAATCCGTGAACTTGACTCAGTGCCCATCTTTTCCTGCCAGCCTGCAACAGGGAATTGTGCAGCTCCATCCCAAGGCTTTCCTGCCCGTCGCATCGGACGCTGAGCGTTGTCAAGACCGAGTGCTGTGATAAATTCGAGTGCACCTGCAGCTGTAGGAACTCCACAGTGAGCTGCCCTCCGGGGTACCTCTCCCAGTCTCTCACCAATGACTGCGGCTGTGTATCAACCACCTGCATTCCAGACCGGGTAAGGGAAGGGAAACGTCTTTTCCACATGGAGTTGCAGCACCAGAGCAAGCAGGCTTGAATAAGATGAATGAACCCCCAACAAGACTGCTGGAAAGTGATGCTAGGGCATTTTTAATTTACAAGTGCCTGAAAGAAACATACTATTACTTCGTATTGTTGCTTCTTTTATTACAGTAATTTATTTTGACGTAACCAGTCCATTTTTTTGTAACTTTCAGATGATATAAAAAAACTATTTGAAACTTAAAAGTCACTCAAATATCAGGAATTTCAGAGGTGACTTTTGTTTCCAGGTAACAGGTATACATACTTTGGGACCACTACTGTTACTATATATTCTTCCAATCGCATACTAAATTTATTGACATATTTGGTACACTTTGGACTTAAAATTTCTTGTGCTCATTGATTACCTTTGTCTGTGCCTGAGAAGGTGGTGTGTCTTTTAAGAACTCTATTGCCACTTTTATGTTTTTGCCAAATTACAACTCTGCTAAAGCTTCACTGGGTTATATTTTTCTTATTTTGCCAACCCTTTATTAAGTTGTTATATTATGCTAACCTGTAAGATCAAGTTGCTTAGAGGAGAGGTTGCAGAACAGTGTAACTATTTCATTAAACCTTAACATAGGGTTACATTGTCTTGCAGCTCAGGACATCTACCTTTTATTGTCCATTTCTAAGTAGTTCATGACCTTGCATAATTAATTTCATATCTCTGAGACTTACTTGCTCTAGCTGTAAAAATAAGTGATGTTCTCTATTTAATACCAAGCTGTAAAATTTACTAATAGAAAGTGCAGTCTAAGGGATGGCTCTGCTTTTTAGGGGTAGCTGTGGTGGCATGAGCATACAAGAGGATGAAAGCTTTTATGTCCAAGTAGGATGTCTTCAGATCAGATGGTTTAGCTGGAATAAGTTTTGTCTTCAAGGCTCCTTCTAGAGCAGTTACTGTTCATTGTCCATAAATATTGTGTCACAATATACTTACAGGGAAGCTGAGATCCCAGGCAATGGCACAGACTGCAGATGAAACTCTCCAATTTATTTTGTATAAAACAGTAGCTTTGTACTTTTTTTTCCCTTTCCTCAACAGACTGGCCCCAATTTTAAGACCTGTAGCATTTCTAAAGGATTCAAAGTATTCCATAGAATTAATGGCTGCTTTCACACCTTAAAATGCAGCAGTGTGCCCTGATAGCAGCAGTGTGCATTAATTATTGCATTTAATAGGTATGTGTGCACAACAACATAGTCTATCCTGTTGGGACAACCTGGGAAGATGGATGCAGGGAATGCTCTTGCACCCGTGTGAGGGATGATGTTACAGGACTTCAGATGACAGAGTGTCGTGACAAAGAATGTGACACGTTCTGCTCTCGGGTGAGTAACACTTAAACCAGTGCAATAACCAGCAGAGCCCTGGTGGAGACCTGCAATGATCCCTTTTAAGCCTCCTTGTTTAGAGAGTAACCAGAGAAAATAAGAAAAATAAGTGTTGTAGCAATGGATTGTCTTGGGAGCAGAATCTAAGAGCTTCAGTCTGAGCATTATTTACTTTATCTTACGGTTATTGTTTTAGGACTGCATTCTGCTGCCAAGAAAATCAGTGACAAATTTATTTTACATTTTAATAGAAGAAAAACTGCATCCTGAAGTGTCTGTCATTTACACCACTTGTACAATAAGTGTTCATGATGGCTGAAGTTCAATTGCAGATGTCTGTTCTAGCTCAAGCTCACTTTCTGAAGTTCCCATTTCAGCTCTGTCTGTTGCTCAGCTCTGCCTATTGTAGCAGTAATAACACCTCATGCTGGGACCCTTATTGTGCTCAGACATCTGTAACATCCTATAAACCCCTGTAGTTTACGTTTGGAAGTCTGCAAAGGAAGTGTGAGCCACTTTGCTTTATAGATTTAGATGGCCAAACAGGAATACACAGATAAGTGGTACAAAGAGTTGGTAGAGCAATGTGATTTAAGCCAGATATTAGGGAAAGGTTCTTCTCCCACACTGGGGTTGGGCACTGGGACTGCTCCCCAGGGAATGGGCATGGCCCAAAGCCTGACAGAGCTCAAGAAGTGTTGGGACATGGAGGGGTTTTTGGGGTATCCTGTGCAGGGCCAGGAGCTGGGCTTGATGATTCTTGTGGATCTTAAATACTGCAACATTCTCTAGAACCAACCAAAAAACCCCAACCCATTAGGGAAATCCAACAAAGCAAGTGCAATGTTTGGTGAGAAGTTTGAGGATGCCAAATGAAAAAACTTGAGAGTAGGTGTGGGAGTTTTCACCTGTTGCAAGAGAATCCTTTCAGTTTCCACGTGTAGAAAAGACTTGTCTCTGTTATGGCAATTTTTATGAAATATTTGGTCTAAAGTATCTGGTTGTGTTTCAGGTCACATCAACAGTTTAACAATAATTTGTTATTCCAATAAAATCTCATTGATGCAAAGCTACAGTTCCTTGACATAGCAGCATCAAAAAAATCTGATAAAAACACATAAGACTTGGTGGAAACGATGCCAGTTCTTTATGGAATATGTCATTTCTTCAGTTCCTTTAATGGTTATCAAGGCAGTACAACCAAAACTGTAACTGTTAGTCTACCTGGATAGCTCAGATTTTTTTTCTCCTTTGCTTACTCCTGATTCAGTGGGTATACATATCAAGGACATCAGCAGTACTCTCATCCACTTTGAATTGACCTTAAACTTATTTTCAGTTCAGATTAGATGGCATTGAAAGTTTTGATATCAAATACATACTTTAATCCTGAATCATTACTAGGATGATATTTAAGCTCTCTGCTGCTCCTGGTTATTAATTGCATTGCCAGGTGTTAAAGTTGTGCTGTGTCATCTGATTTTTGACAGTGTCATCTGATTTCTGTGAAAAAAGCTTGAGTTTTTTTTAATCTTGCTACACAAAGAAAAAAAAAAGAAAAATCCTAAAACCCCATAACATGTACTAGCTCTAGGATTTTTACTTCTCTTGAGTTTGCCATGCAGAAAGTTGCATCTGATACTTCAAGTTCTTCAGTCATATATTGAGCATAAAAGATAAAAGTAATGTAAAACCAAATGCTCAACAGCACAACTTTTCTCACAAAACTGGGTCAAGGTCTGGCATCACATTTTATGACCTTATATGAAATAAACTTTCATATCAAAGTCCATTGATTATCAAGGTATCCTCATGTGCTTCATATTGCAGATCAGGAACAGTTCATGAAGGGAGGGAGCAGTTGGGATTCTCTCAGTAATTCAGTTTGACCAAAATAAAGTTATGCTTATTTTTACAGGCATTTTTCATATGAACGATATTACGTGGCAGAACATCTTTCCTTCAACTCTGTACTGAGATCAGAGTTGTGTTTTGCCCCTTGGAGACTGCCTAGATGTTACATATAGAATATTTAATTTCTAATTAGATTAAAGCTTTTTGCTTTCTTGAGCTTAGATATTTTACTGTTTCACTATTTGGCTGCTTGCTTTAGGAGATTAATATGTATTAAAAGTGAGAACTGGGATTCCTGTTGGTTCTGTGGGTTGGCATTTTTTTTTGACCTATTTTTCTATATTTATAAGTTTTTTCTTTAGTAACAGAGGGCCTCCTGATCAATTTTCATGCTGCTTATTTAGTTATCCATAATTAAGTGTTAGACTTTGATAAAATACATAATCTCTAGTGTTGCATAATAGTTTCATTTTGTTATTTTAATTTGTAGAATTTCTTTCAAATGCCTTTTGCAGGTAAACTGTTGGCTTAAACTGTGTTGGGCTTGGCAGTGCTGGGTTAATGGTTCAAATTGGTCTTAAAGGGTTTTTTTTAACCTAAATGGTTCTAGGAAAACATTAAATGATCAGTCAAAACCGGTCCCTGGATTACATTCTAAGCAACCTGCATCCTCCCTGTGCTTAAACAGAGATGTCTGAATGTGCTCAGACTGAATCCTACCCTTGAATTTTCTGGAATGGGAAGGGCAGTTGTGAGAGCTGATTAACGTCTAAGATGCCACAAGAACAATTTTTACCTTTAATTTGCCTTTGTAAAATACTGGTGTATATATATATATATAAGAAAGATTAAAAAAAAATTAAAAACTCTCATAATTACATCTGTCCTTTTTCAAACTCTCCTTTTCATACAAGGTTGCTAACTTTGAACATCGATCCTAAAAGAAAATGCTGGGATTGATGTTCCTGTTTGCCTCCTCTTCCTGGATAAGAAAGTCTTTTTCTTTTCTTTCCTCCTCCAGGGCTACAAGTACGTTGTGCCAGAAGGGGAGTGCTGTGGGAGATGTCAGAAAACTGCCTGTGAGGAGTTGCACTTTTGGCCTCGTGGTGATGAAGATCCTCCTTTGCATGAGGTGAGGTGTCAGTGGGATGGACACTTTCCCTCCTAGCAAAAGCTCCCTGGAATTATTTTGTGTTCCATGGAAGAAGATGAAGATATCAGCTTTTTCTTCTACACATCAAGCAGCACTGAGGGACAATGTTTTGGGTCTTCTTTCACCTACCCAGTCAATTCCCACATGTGAATCCTCCCCGCCCTTTTCTGGGCCAGATATTTTGTGTACGATTACTGATTTCAGCCGTGGTAACTTGAAAGAATGTTCATTAGGTATAATGCCTCCCTGGCTGTCAGCTATTTAAATTATCCCAGCTAATTTGTATTGCAATCTGCTCCTGTTTAAAAAAAAAAAGCTTGTTAAAGTGTCCTTTTGTAACCTGCCTTTTCCCTGCCTTTTTCTGGTTTTAACAAGGGGATTTCTTAATGTGGATCACTGTTCTTTTCTGTTTCATCAAACAAGCCTTTAGAAGGCCTATTTTTGTGTCCCACTGTCTCTCACTGAATTTTTTTGGTCCTAAAATGTTATTAGTTATACCCTGCAGTCTCTTCCTTCTTATGTTCTCTTGTAAATCATCTGTCTTTAGTGAAGAATGTAGTATTTAACACACTAGGAGAAATTTTCCTAACTTTCTGAGCAAAGATGTTTAAATTGACTCATCTGGGGATCTGATCTTCAGTTTTGCTGTTTTTGAAGTGTATTCAGAGTGGTATCAGTGAAGGAATAAAACTGGAAGTGAGCAGCTCCTCCCAGGTCTGAACTGTGGCAGCATCTTCCTCCTGGCCTCTGTTGATGGCTGTTCCCATAAACAGCACTTGAAGTTACCACTTTTTTTGGCCTGTGGGTGATGATAATAAGACAACTGTCAACAGGATCTTGTCTTTTCACATTTGCAAGTATTTCAGGTCTAGAGCTTATTGCCTCCTTTGGGCTTAGCAGAGCTGATTTGCAACAGGTTGCAGCAGAAAGAGGGGCTGCTCAGCTGCAGTGCAGTGCAGCCAGTCAGCAGGGAATAAATGCAGATTTAACTCCAGTTTGGAGTGCTTTTCCTTCTTCACATGTTATTTGACCTGTCCCTTTTAAAGGATACTCCTGTAATTCTTATTCTCTACAAACTCAGCATGCTCTAAACTGACTGTCACGGTAAGGGTTTGTGGAGAACTGCTGAGTGACACTGTTCCTGATGGAATAAATGTGGTTTTGGGAAGCCAGCATCTGGCTGGGGTGGCCTTCCCTCTATCCAGGGGCACAAATACTCCTGCTTGTGTTTAATCCTCTCACAACTTCCCCTCAGGTTGGCACGGAGTGGCGATCCCCCTGGAACCGCTGTGTGGTCAACGAGTGTGTTCGGGTGAACAATGAGGTTTTTGTGCAGCAAAAGAATGTTTCTTGCACCCAAATGGATGTGCCTGACTGTCCAGAGGGAACTGAGCTGCGTTGTGACCAAGTGATAGACTGCTGTCCTTCCTGCAGATGTGGTAAGGTTTGGGGGATGACAAATAGGATCACTCCAGCATGGATTGTTTCATGGGGTGATTTTCTGTCTCTCAACAACAATTTAAAAAGTGTGTGTTTTGGAAGAATAGCCCTTCTTTGAAGTTCTCCTGTGTAATGCAGACACTTAGTACAGAAGCACCTGCAGCGGCATCCAAAGCCCCATGGGCAAAAGGGGAGGGGTGGTTTCTGCCTTCCAACACCTGAAGGGAGCCCACAGGAAAGATGGAGACTCTTGGCAAGGGCCTAGAGTGACAGGACAAGGGGGAATGGCATCACACTGACAGAAGCCATAGGGTTAGACTGGATATTAGGAAGAAATTCTTTCCTGTGAGAGTGGTGAGGCCCTGGCACAGGTTTCCTAGAGCAACTGTGGCTCTAGGAAGTGTCCAAGGCTAGGTTGGATGGGGCTCTGAGCAACCTGGGATAGTGAAAGGTGTCCCCACTCATGACAGGGGGTTGGAACTGGGTGAGCTTTAGGGTCCCTTCCAAGCCAAACCTATGATTCTATAACTCCCAACTTTTGAGTCTTGGCTCAAAAGTCTAAATCAAAACATTTGAGTAATTGGCCTCAGTCTGGGAAGACTCACAGTGATTAGTTGACAAGTGTGTATGAGCACCCTGCAGCCACTGGGTGAGGAGGAGTGTGGGTCTGATTTTTCTGAGTCTGTGAAATTTTCAGCCTGTTAGTGACTGATTCTTGCCATGAGAGAATGCACTCCTCTCAAGGACAGTGAAAAGTAAATAAGTCTTCTATTTTTCAAAAACACTTCTAGGTTTCTCATAATAATTCTCTCACAGGTATTGTTTCTATTATTTAACCAATGAAGAGAAGTGTTGTCTTTTCTAACCAATTTTATGGTTCTTTAGCACAGCATGTTACAAAAAGGGCTGTGTGAAAAAATAAAATAGCCTTCTGAATTTTCTTCTACCTGGAATCAGGCTCCTCCTTTTGTGACAGAGGAGAGGATATATATGCTCTAATTTGCAGAAAACCCTGAGTTCTCCTGAGAGTGTGAGGGTTGGAGGGGAAAGTTTATCTTTTGCCATGTACTGGTTCAAAATAGCTCAGCCAGAAATACTTTTACGTAGCATCAAGTATAGCTCTGACAAATTGTTGCATTTCAAGGTGTAATGTAAGGGGGTTCAGTTATGCCTCTTTACAGTGAAACTGGATACGAATTTCTTCAAGCTGGAGCTGTATTGAGTCAACAAAGTATAACTGTGGTTGATTAAATCTTAGAATTGTCATGATAATGATAATGCTAAATGGAATATTTTTTTTTCTTTTTCAGCACCCCTGAATGGTTGTCCTTTGAATGGCACTGTTATTGGGGTAAGACATAAATTCCTTTTACTTGTTGAGATGGCAAGATATTTGAATATATGAATGAGCTTTTGAAAGACACACTTCTCAAAATATACACACACAGAATACAGGGTAGCTTTTTTTCCAGATAGAATCTGTTCATGTGAGACCTTGGAGTAAAAGCAGTGCCAGGGGGTTCAGCATGTCTCTGTCCAGCTCCTGACTCTGCCAGGGTCTTCCTATATAACAATGAAAATCTCTGCAAAATGGGGACAGCAATGTTTCCTTATCTTGAAGGATGCTTGAAAAGAGTGTTTTAGAAACTTTGGTAATGTGCATTTTGTAGTGGTTTGCAGACTACCAAACACACCGGAAACTCTCTAGGCGGGTTAATCTCCCAACTGATTCTTGCCCACTTTGGGGAAGCAAAACCTTCCCATATTCTGTTTAGAGGATAAAGCAGATTAAAGCAAGGATGGAGATTTCCTCCACCTGTGTGGAAGGAGAGGTATCCCTCCTTGGCTATTAGCAGGAACAGGAAAGCTGAGCTTCCTCCCTGTTTGACCTCTTTTCCCTTTCAAGATCCCTGCTGATATGCCCTGTGAGGAAATTTTTTCTCAACTGTGTATTTAATGGATAGATTAAGAGATGTTTAACCCAGCCCATGACAGTGGGAATGATGGGAGTTAAGCATCTGATCTCATTTATGCCGAATTTATCTTTGGAGAGTTCTGTCAATTGTCCATTGTTTCCCTAAATCCGTATTCTGGCAGCACCTCTGGTGTCAAAGAGCTCTAACTATTCTCACCATCCCCCAGGGAAACAGGTTCTCTTTAGTCATTTAACCTAACTTTAACCTACTCATTCCTGCTTTGTCAACGTGTGTCTTCCTTTTTGATTTATTTAAAAGTAAATTTACTCAAATCTCTTTATATTTTTATGGTGTGGCAGATAGAACCTTTCTCCATCTATTTCTTGTGGTTTGGATATTTTTTTTTTATTTGTAATCCAAAAGTCTAAGTTCATCAGTTTTTAACAGCTAAAATCATGTCATCGAGCATCCATTGTTCTGTGTAGAGGTAACTTCCCTGGAGAATTAAATCCAAGGAAAAATTCCAGTTTTTCTTGTCAGAAAAGAAAAGCTTTCTTGTTAGAACACTGGTTTACACTGATAAATTCTGGAATAATCTACTTTTTCTTTAATTCCTCTACTTGTTTCCTCAGTATATTGTCAGAACTTGTTGGCGTTGTATAAAGACAATATTTGTAGGGAACGTCAAGCAGGACAGTTCATTAGCAGCTCTTGCCACCTTCTCTTATATAGGATTATATATTCTACATATATATATATGTATATATAATTTCTGTATTGTAAACTAAAGCTTTCTCCAGTTGTGCTGTTCTGCCATAACCAACTAATTTTTTTCTCCTCCAACAAAATGTTCACCTGATGTGTCAGATACTTTCTCTCTTCAAGCACTTAAAAATATTCACAAATAATTTAAAATTAAACGTAAGCAAACTTTGAAACAAAATGTCATGTTGAAGGCAAAATGAGAAGTGTCTGTTTTGAAAACTTCAAAATATAATGTCTCAACTTTTGCAATATTGGAAAAAAATCCTAAAATTTCTTAAACTAGCTTCATTTAATTGACATAAGTTAATTAGCTGCATGTCTGAAATATTTTGAGCACATGGTGTCACTACAGCTTTGTCTTGTGTATTCTCTGCTTCAGTGACTTGTTCCAGAGTCCTGGTCAGGAAGGAAGATGTGGTGTGCATGAAGTTTATACTTCCTGGATTTCAAACCCTTTATGTTGGGTCCTTTAAGAATAGGCTTCAAGTTTCATTTTATATCAAGGGAAAACTTTTCTACATTAACTCCTTCCCTGAATAGTTCTAAGTTTTGAGTCTTTTACTGTATTTCTGGTAATTGCCTGTGTCCTTAATCCCTCTACATTTTTGTCATGTATCTGGTTATCAATATTATATTCCAGTAATTTGGTGTGTTGCATCCACTCTGCTGTTCTTAACAATGCTGTGTGTTTTAACTGCAAGCTTCCAAGCAGGTGGCTGTATTTACCAAAAGGGTTATCTGTGTCTCTCATGTTTTGTCAGGCTTTTACTGAGTAGAATTTTTGAAGGTGATCTGAGCAGATTTGAGCTTTATGCAGGTTATTTTAGTGGCTCTGGGTTAGCAGGTGTTGACATTTCATTCCTAGCTAGCCAAAAAAGCACATGATAAGTGTGTTATATAAAGGGAAAAATCTGTATCAATCCATTATTTTGTTCAGTTCTGTCATTCTAAGCAATTTTGGGATTGGGGCAAGACCTTCCCTGAAAGGTTTAAGGCACCTGTGTGTAAAGATTTCATTTCAAGATATCTCTAGTAATCCCTGTATTCCTGCCTCTCATAGTGATTGTTATATGAATTCAACTTTATCTATTTGGTACTTAATTGCAATGTTAGAACTTTTAGAAGATTCCATGAGGATATCGGTGATATCAGCCATGGCTTTGTAGACCCTTTTCTTTATGATGTTAAAGCCTAGAGCCACTGAGGCATTCTTTGATAAACAGGGTCATGTGGCCCTGCACTAGAACTGTCACTCTGGTGTCTGACTGCTTTCCAGTGTTGAGGTCAAACAAGAAATCTGGAGTTTCATAGGATATTTGCTCTCCATCTGTTGTGGTGTAACCCCAGCCAGCAGCCACTTGCTCATTCCCCACCAGCAGGATTGAGGAGAGAACGGGAAGGGTAAAAATGAGAAAACTGGGTTGGGCTAAAGATGGTGAAAGCAAAAGCTGTACAAGCAAAGCAAAACAAGGAATTTGTTTGCTGCTTGCCATGGTTGGGCAGGTGTTCAGCCTTCCCAGACAAGCAGAATGGTGACTTGGGAAGACAAGTGCCATAACTCCACACATCCCCCTTTCTCCTTCGTCTCCCCACTGTATATGATGTCATGAGGTCTGGAATGTCCCTTTGGGATCACTGTCCCAGCTGTCTCCTCCCAGCCCCCCAGTCTCCTCAGCAGCCTGGCAGTAGGAAAAGCATAAAGGGCCTTGGCTCAGTGCAATCCCTGCTCAGCAATAACAACATCTCTGTATTATCAACCCTGTGTGCAACACAAATCCAAACCAAAGTCCCATTCCAGCCACTGGGAAGGAAGTTGTCTGTACCCCAGCCAAAACCAGCACACCCTCCCTCTTCAGCAGCAAAATTTTGAGTGTATTCCCATGTCTGCCTCTGTTGAGGTTTTTTTAACCCTCCAAATAAATGATAGCCACTACAAAAGGTTAAATCTGAAAAGCTGAGGAGTCCCATGTTCAGGTCTCAAGCTGAGCTGTTAAAAGACAGGGATCTCCCCCTTGGTATTTCCTCTTTCATCATATTTTATGTGGAGGATCCTTTTCCTGGACCTCAGGAGAGAGTCATTACTGTTAGTGGTTAAGAGGCCTGAGGATGTCTGTTGTCCTGGGGCACAGAATAAGAATGTAGTTAAAATTCAATGCTCAAAACATTTGTCCTTCAGAGCATTGGCTCAAAACTACCCATAAATCCATTACTTCTACACTGTTACTGTGGCCAGCTTCTTGGTTTTGCTCCATTTTTTTCATGAATATTTAATATTTCATAAAAGAATCTGAGGATATGCTAGTACCAAGAGAAATCAATGGTGACAATTCCATTAATGTCTGAAGTCTACTTACCTTATTTATTTGCCTTATTTATTAGTTTTTAGAAGTTTGTGAAAATCTTGAGTAGACTGCTCCCGCTTTGCCCCTTTAACCTTTGTGTTTTGTTATTTTGGTGTTGAAATGAAGGCCTTTGCACTTGGGAGGAAGAGTTTGTCTTTAGAATTTCTTTAGTGCAGGGTAACCAATTACTGACTCTATTTTTGTTTCTTAAGGGTTTGGCATTTTTGCCCTGCATTTTAAATGTCCTTTTTGCTTGTTTTGAAAAGATGATGGGATCTTAAAAACAAGATGCTGGGGAAGACTCAGGGAATTTGAATTGTGCTCAGCCTAATTTGCTGATAACTATGGACAAGTAGAGTTCTTCAATCAGTAATTCTGGGGTTTTTTAATTTGTCTTTTTTTAATGCTAAGCTTTTAGGCCTTTGGAGATTCCAAGCAGTGTTGTTACAAAAACTGTAACAAGCAATTTCTGCCTGTAATCTGTGGGTTGTAATGGCTCTAGAATAAAAATTTGTTTCCAAATCAATTCATTACCCTCAAAAAATGAACTCTTGGCTACCATGTAGCCAGAATTAAAAAAAAAAAAAATAAAAAATCTTCCTCATAACTTTCAAGGATCCCTTTCTTGCTTGCTAAATTTGTAAGCAACAAAGAAATGTCAATGCCATTACTCAGATTAAAGACTTCTAAAGGGCATTCTTGAAAAATAGCCTCATGCCATGCTGCTTGTTCTGGAATTAGAGATGAAAAAAATTTGGGGTCTCTGAAAACTTGGCAGCATGGGTTTCTTGTTTCTCTAGCAGGGAATTACAGTGCAAGAGTTAATGAAGGGGATTTGACCTGGAGTGCCTTGTTTATCTGAATTTTGCTGGTGAGGTGGTCACTAATTGACAAACTGGTGCGGATGTTTCAGCACGGGAGGCGCCTGATGGTGGATCCGTGCACGACGTGTGAGTGCTTCCAGACAGCGCCTCGGAAATACACTCTGAGGTGCACCAAGCTGAACTGCCAGGCCTGCCCAGCGGTGAGTGGGAGCACTCTGGGAGGGTCTGCTGGGGAATGTCTTTGATGAGAGTCCTGTTCTTCTCTGTACACACCAGCTTCTAATAGTTCTGGTACACCTCTGGGGCCTTTGGCCTTTCCTGAGTTCTTCTGAGAAGCCTTGGCTCTGTTTTCTTTACATGAACTGGATGATAAGCACCAAATCTAATCTAAATCCTCAGCGTAGCAAAGATAACTTGGTTGGTACTCAGCTCCACAGGCACATTTTATTGTTTCTTTTAGATGACTTACCCTTAGGGCAATATAAGGTTTGGCAAATCATTTGCAGCAGGAACTGCTGAGTCCTCTTTCCTACAGCATTACCTATCCCTCCAGGGACTGGCACCTCAGCCAGATCTCCATGCTTTGGGCCTTTCCTATGACTCTTCCAAACTGCTTAAATGCTGGGCTCAGTAGCATTTGTTTGGTTCCCAGCCCAAGCCTTTGGTGATTTGAAGTGATTGTCTCCATCAGTTTCCACTGGTTTTTGAAGCCTTTGCTGCTGCTTTGGTGCCATCACCTGCAAGGAATGACATTGGCTGAGAGAACCAAAGGGATATAACTTCCATTTTTACTCCAGTGACCAACAGTGTGACAGGATTGCCCGGTTAGCTCTGCTCAGTTGTAATTTTCTCTCTTAGCACCAATACCTTGAGTAGAAGGAGACCTAAGTGAGTTGCAGAGCCTGGTTTGATCTCCCTGTGTCCAATTAGCACAGACCAGCAGCAAAGTGTTGCAGAAAAAAGTTAAATGCCTCTCCTCTTTTTCCTCCTTTCCGTGGACGAAACCCAATGGACCCAACCAAACCAAACCCAGGGCCTGTGTAAATGGTGGCTGTGGCACCCAAAATCCACATCTCTAACATGATCATGTGACATCCCTGGCTGATGTCCAGGAGAGGCACACACTGATAGGGTCCCTGGAACAGAGGGGGGAAGAGTTTTTGATGAGTCCAATCCCCCATCCTGAAGTAGAACAGGAAAAGTCTGTAAATGTACTTAATTCTCTGTAGAGTAATCTTTACCAACAAAAAACCAGAGCAAGACTGCAGGTTCAAATTATTTCCTCAAATTATTTTCTTTTTCTTGATGAATTGTCAACACTGTCCCAGCTGGCCTGTTGTGAGTAGAAAAATGATATTGTGACTTTCAAATGATGTCCAGGGACAGGTCAGTAGTTAAGACAACACAAGGCCAGCCACTTTCATGTTAAGAATGCTGCTCAGATAATTCATAAGTGTTCCACTTGGCCATCAAACTGGCCTTGGCACCTTTTATTTGGTGGTGTGGATAAAGCCTGTGAGAAAAGGGACAATCTGGAAACCTTTTGTGCTTCTAGACCCTAATATCACCCCTCCTGTAAGGTTTGATTATATACATAGGCTTCTGAAGGGAAAATAAATGGCCAAGCTCAGTGCTGGGCGTCTTTCTCAAAAAATATAACTTCCACAAAATATAACCTGGCAGAACCATGAGAAAAACCCAAACAGATACACCAGACTGAATTTGTGACTAGAGATGTGTGCATGTGTATGTTCCTACACAAAAATCCATTCTTGCTGCTCCATGCAAGGAGCCAGCTGCAGAAATTAAAGGTAGAGGAATCAATATAATACATGATTAAAAAAAAAAAAGGGAAAACATTCCTCTCCTGCTTCTTTCACCACCCAAACAGCTTCTTTTCCCCATGTGACCCAAAAGTACAGACTAGACAGAAAACCCTGAAGAAAGGGCCATTTCCAATTGGGCTTATTAAGGCCTGTGAACTCGTGCTTGGGAGATATGCAGCTACCCAAGGGAAGTTGCAGTCTAGGAGTATCTATCCCTTCCTAGCCTTTGTGATGAATTTGTGGAGCTTGAGGGAAAAAAAAAAAAAAATCAAATAAGATACTGAATGTCTTCATCCCCCTAAGGGCCAGTGGGATTCACACACTTCACAGGACCTTTCCTGTCTCAAAGCCTTTGACTTCATGGTATACCCAGATTAAAAGCAGTTCCTTGCTAATGGGTAAAGTTTAAGAGTACAAATGGGTTAACAGTACCAATTCTCTCAGGAGCACCTGCTTTCTCCTGGATGCTGAAGTTGTGTGAGGAAAAGCACTGGCAATTAAAGTGCAGCCAACTCCAGCATATTCTACTCAGGAGGGTAATCTTTTTGGTCATTTTATGACCTACTTTAGGTGCTTATATTTTTGCCAGTAGGGAAAGTTCACCTAAATAACAATGAACTATGTTTTCCCCAAATTATTTAATACTAACCCACTCTCCCCAAATTATTTTCCTATAAAAAACATATGGGTAACATGCATGCCTTCACTGAACCAGAAAGTTTTTCTTAAAAATGTTCTTCTCATCATAAGCAGCTGTTATCTGGAGCAGGTGGGTATGTTACTGTGGGACTCTTCATGTGTTAGCTCAGTTCCCTTTTTGCTTGGTTTGTTTTTTCCTTTCCGTTATCCACTCTATACCTTTCTGCCTCTCCACCTAGCACTGCTCATTTTCCCATGCTCTTTTTCATGCCACTGCATTTCCCAACAGTGCTTTTTTGTGGGCCTCCATTACTCTCCTTTTCATTCTTTCTCTCCTTTCCCCTTTTATTATATTGTACCTTCTCTGATGCTCTTTTACTCTCTTGTATTATCAAGCCATTTTTTTTTTTCTTTCCACACTCTGAATTTTCCAGCTTAGCCTTGTTCTGCCCTTTCCTTGCCCAATGCTTACTGGATATTTTAACCTTTTCTCTCCAGTTTCAGCACTCCCAACTACTTTTCCATGTCTCACTGTGTAGAATTCATTGATTTTACTGAGAAGCATTTTGTTGGCTATAATTTTATCCACTGAATTTTTTTTTAACACTTTCTTAAAATAAATATAAGATGCATGCTTAAAAGAAAATAAACCCAGAAAAATGTCCTTCACTTTCTAGAACTACAGAAGGCAGGAAATCCCTGGCTCTTGCTGTGGAAAATGTGTGCCAACTTCATGTAGCATCAGGCTGAGAGATGGAAGGGTTCAGTATCTTCAGGTAAGTTTTAAGCACTCTTTTATTTATGAGTAAGTGTAAATGTACCAAGTTGTGTTGAACCCCATGGAAGCACATTTTTGTTCCTTTTTTGTTTAGGTAGTGTTTTTATATCTCAGAATGATTGATCAAGGAAGTTAATTTGTTTATAAATGAAAAAATAGGAGACTTCATACTACAGTGCAAAATTCCAGAGGGGCATTCTAAATTCAGGAATGTTATCAAGGAACTTTAACTAGAATATGACCTAAACAAGTATTTAGAGGAAATGAAAACCTTCATTTTAAGTGTGAGATAGTTAAGTTGAAAATGTGAATTTTGAGAAACTTCTCCAGTACAGAATTATAGAATGGATTTGGTTTGAAGGGACCTCAAAGATCATCTTGCCCCAATGCCCTGCCATGGGCAGGGACACTTTCCAGTAGAGCAGGTTGCTCAGAGCCACATTCAGCCTGGCCTTAGAGCATGGTGTGTTCTTAAACAGGAATGGTTATTTCTGTGGTTAAACCCCATCCTCTGTCACAAGAGACAGCATCTAAAGTTTTCTTTTATTCCATTCCATTCCTAAGAAGTCTTAGATGGGACTTAGAGGAGTTTTTGTGCTAAGTTAATGGAAGTTTCTTCCCTGTCAAGAGGTGAAAAAAGTCAGGTTTGGGCAGTCTGGGCAGAGCAGCCATCAATATGGCCATGGAATTAAACACAATATAATGACTTTGCTGACAAACAATGCAGTTTACTAAAGATTTCCATGTTTTATAATGTCCCCACCATGGACTTTGGGACATCAGAAAAATAATATCCTGAAAACGTCTTGTCCCCTGTTGTTTCTGTGTAAAGCTAACAGCCCTTTGATCTTTCCAGGCAAATGCATCCCTTCAGGATGGCTGTGACAGTCACTCCTGTAGAGTAAATGAGAGAGGGGAATTCATCTGGGAAAGGAGAATCACTGGCTGTCCTCCATTTGATGCCAGAAGATGCTTGGCTGAAGGAGTAAGTAGTGAAACAGGTCCTTTCCCCAGGTTTCCTAATGGGCTCTGTCATGTTTCTGGTACCTTCTGTGCGCTGGAGTGGGAAATCCCAACCCTCTCCCAATATCTTGGCTAAACTGAATTTGAACATTCTATGAAATTCAGAGAGATGTAGATTTTCTCTGTTTTAAAATATAATCTGGCTTTTTGTGGGACAGTGCTGACTGCTGACCATAATTCTGTTATGAATATGAAGCTGGGTATTTGAAGTATCAAATGTTTGTAACACCACGCAAGTGGTGCTTCTAACGATGTTCTCAGTTTGGGATCCAGAGCAAAACTGTGTGGACAGTGACACAGACTGAGAAATATGCATATGAAATGCTAAGATATTTTTTCTCTGCCATTATATGAGGTTAGGGAAAGGAATTTTCACACTGCTGTAGGAAGATCAAGCTCCCACAACTGCAGTTGTTTAGCAGGATAAAAAACCCTGCACAAAATATCCACTCATCTTTCTTGTGATTTGTGGTTAATTAGACACTGAGGAGCAGAGTGAGGTCTGAGTCTGGCACATGGGGCCCTGCTTTTGCTTGTCTGTCAGGTTTTACACACCTTACAAGTGTTTATATCCACCTGTTCCCATTTTTTTGGGCATGGCAGGAAACAGGGAACCTTTAATAAAGCTTGAGGCCAAACCATTCTGCTCATAAACATGAAACAAATGGAGGATTTGTTATGTATAATGTGGGGAAAATAAAGCTTCTCACAGGGCAATTATCACCTGGTGAAATTATAATACACAGTTTTGTTGTATAAACAGATTTAGAAAAGGGTGCTGTTTTATGTTACAGGCTTGGGGTTATTATCATACTTAAGTGATGTCAAGGGAAAATCAGTGAAAAACAGTTTACTTTTTAAACAGAATTTCTCAAACTGTATTTATTCTTCTCCTATCCCCCCCAACGACTATTTCAGCTATAAAATTAGTGGTTTTCATCTTGTTGCAGATCAAAATTTTAGGGGTTTTGATTTAAAAAGCCTCCAAACTTTTGCATGCAATCTTAGGGCTTTAGTGCAGCAATGGCATGACCCTGCAGTGTAAATATTTCTCCATTTTCCTTTTCACTATAGTTTTTCAATAGTTTGCACCATACATATATTTTTGAGAATTCTTTTCTGGATGGTAGCAATGAAGCAAGAAGAATAAAGTTTTATGTCTTTTAAAACTCACTTGACAGATGTGATATTTTTTAAATGGATATGCAACTTGAATGCTACTTGTTTAATATTCTGGTTTAAAGGAATTTATCTGTATTTAATGTCTTTATTTTAGAAATCTCCTAATAGAAGATGAGAGTTATTTTCAGGTGTTGGACTTGCTAATAAATCAATAACATCAATAACATCATAACATCATAAGTTCAAAATCTTGAAATGGATAAAGAGAAGATTATTAATGTAGATTTATAATTTTGTATAATATAGAAATTCATGTTTTTTTGATTTTTTTGAGTTTTTTGCCTAGTACCCTGCCTTATACAACTTCCTTCAGCAGAACAGAAGTGTATCACTTGTGCCAATTTTTTTTTTTTTTTAATCATTTTAGGGCAGAATTGCAAAAATTGGCAACACTTGCTGTGACACATGTAAGTAAATAATCCAGAAACCTTGTATGGAAAAGGCAGAGTGTGTAAGTACCTACATTTTCCATAATATGCAGTGTAATGAAGCAGAGCTTAGCAATGTGGTTATAATAAACCATCCCAGAAGCCCACCCTCTGGGATGCTGCTGGCATGTTTTGTCATCTAGAACACGTGTTTTGACAGTGTTCCCAAGTGCTTAGAAAGAAATGGATACTCTCCATATTTTATGTAGATGTTAACTATGAATGTTTTATTTTATTGTTCATCTGGTGATAACAGGAACAGTTCTGCACAGACTGACAAGTCACATAACCTGATACTACTGAATATGTGAGGAAAATACTTCATGAATAATCAATCTGCTTAAAATTAATTAATCAAAAAAGCCCAACCCTGGTGGCAGTAGTGTTTTTGATAACTTATTAACCAAAAATAGTAGAGGACATACATTCCTATGGAACAGCTTCATTGCTTCTTAAATTTGCCAGTTTAGGGGTCAGTCCTGCAACTCTTAATTTCATGCACCTTTGTTTGGATAATCCAAATGTCTGTCAGGCTGTGAGAGTAGGAAGGATTTGCTTACATAAGGAAGAATTGCTGGGTTGGGTTCTCATTTCTAAAATGAATCTCTGATGCCTTTGTGAGCAGATAACTTCTCAGTTTTCTCCTCTGCAGGTAAAAAATAATACTGTAGCTTATACAAAATTTAAAAAATTAACAAAGGATTGAAATTATCTTTTAAGGTCGGAATATCAACATCTTGTCTGTGTTATGTCTTTTAATTTTCTTATTTTTTGCTATGCATGTGCTCATAAATAAAAGATGGCCAGCATGGCAGCCCATCACCACACTGGCACAAGAGCTGCTGCAATAATACCTCTGATGAAGGATGGTAACTCTTAGAGAGTTTGCAGCCTTTGCTTGTCTGGATAATCACTGAGCTCTGGCTTGAGAGATAGCAGTCAGGAAGCTATTGAGAGACTGTCATCAAATGGATCAAACAGGTAATTTGGTTAAGGGAGCTTTAATCTACCAGGCTACAAGTAAGGAATACTCAAAATTATTTATTAAAAAACCACAGGTTTTGAGATTTAAAAGACAGGGTGGTGGGCAGGCTCTACTAATTGTGAGTACCAATCACTGTAATTGAGGAGAAACTAGTTCCAAATTTGCATAGATTTATTTGACAGAGTCATTTAAAAGTGATACCTCCCTGCAGCAGCAGAGGCAAATTGATCTTAGTGATGTACTGCTTGCCTAAAACCTCCAGTATTGAATGGCCCTTCAAATCCCTATTCCCAATGATGTTTTGCCTGGATGTAGCTCAGTTTCTCAAGGACATAGATTACATTATCTTCCAAGGTCTTGAGAGAGTCTGTCTTTCAGATGTCCCTGTGCCATAAAGCATTGAGCAAGGAACTTGTTCCCTCAAGTCCAGGCTGATGCCTTTGGCTCAGCAGAGTCCTACGAGTCCTTGGGCAAAGGAGTTGGTTGAGGAGCCAGTTTCCCTTTCTATGTTATGCCTTCACAACTGGAGTTTTTTAGTGTGTCTGAAGACATTGTTCCAGATTTAAGTTTGTGGGAGCACACAAGCGAACAAGCCTTATTTTCTCATGAGATTTTTGTGGTATTGGCCACAAGACTTGATAATAGGCAGAGAATGTTCCTTATTTTCCCCCTTGAAATGAAGTTGCATCTCTGCTTCTCACCTCTTTGTTGATCTCAGTCTCACATGTCTTGTTAAGTTACAAGCACTTGCCTTTGCAGAGGAGGCACAGTCAACAAAAAAAGTAAATAACAGGTAAACTAGAGAACAAGTTGGTAAGTCAGGATCAAAAATGGCATGAAGCTATGTTGAGGCTGATGATTTTTTGTGCTTTTCAGTTGTGTGAACACAACTGTCCTTTCAGCTGAACAATTTTTATAAATGAGTGATGAAATCATTAAAAGAGAAAGGGCACTTCCTGCCCTGGTACCAGAAATGAACTGCTTTAATTTTATTTTTTTTTTTAATGTAATTTAAGGTTTTAGCAAGGCACAGAGTCAGTTTGGTACCAACATTCTGATGGAAGGCTGTGTTGGCTGGTAGGAAGATGGATAACTTTCTCTTTCCTTTCTGTGTGTATTTAGTTGTGCAGTTGTCCTGTTGAATTCCTTCAACTTTCTGAAATGTTTTTGTGTAGTACCTAAAAATCAGTCCAATATTCTGTTATACACAGAGATTTCATTGGTTAGCTAGAAATGGGTGTCAGTAAGAGCCTGGCTTTTCACAGAGACATAAAACCATAGTAACACTACACACAGCTGCTATTGTCTGTGCACAAAATAACCACTGGAAAAAGCTTTGCCCCCCTCACAAATCTTTTTATGCAGACCAAACATGCAAGGGTTCAGAAGAAAATATTCTGGATTAGTTTATTTTGAGCATATTAATGATGAGGTTCTCTTTGAAAGTGCAGGAACAGAGTCCCTGTTGTTACCAGGGTTAACAGGAGAGTTGTCTGAGACCAGGGAAGAGGCTGGTGTTAGATGGCCAAGGTGGCTTTAAAGCAAATCAGTCAATTGAAAAGAAATATGAGGGAAACCCTCCTCTAGTGGAATTTTAGGGCTGTAGAGTGAAATAGTCACACAACTCTACATGAGTTACTCTAAGGAGACACACCCAGCTAGGGATTTTACCAGGAAAAACATTTCACTGGCAGGAATAAAGGATTCATAATTCATGATAAATTCAGGAGTACAGGGAAGTGAGTTACAAAAAGCAGTTGTCAACAATATCAAACACTTTTTTTTCTTTTTTTCTTTTTTTTTTTTTACTTGGTAGGTGTGGAGGTGGAATGTCATCCAGTAAGTACCAGACTGCAGTATGGGAATATCAATGGATGTGTGGCTGAAAAGGAGGTGCCCATTTCTCATTGTGAGGTAAATAACAAAAAAAATCAACCATCCCTCTGCCCCAAGACCCCCCCTTTTTCTTTCCCAAAAAGAAACCTTTTCCTTCACCATGGTTTCACTTCAGTTATGTGAAGTGAGATTTCTCATTGACTGACTTGGTGTTAACCACATTGGCACTTATCTCCTGAAGGAATTTGGTGATGCTGAATTTTCCCTGGTCAAACCAGCATGAAAAAGGCACACATGTTAGACACAAAGGCTTTGTTCATCCCACTCTCTTGCTTACATCAGAAATTAATGACTCTGAAGTTGCTATGTTAGGACTTTCTACATAAAAAAAAAAAAAAAAAGAATATTTGTCTTCACATTTATGAAGCCAATTTTCAGCTGTCTGTAGTTAAGCACCAAACCTGTGAGTTGATTGGGGGAATTTAAATAGGTATTTAGATAAATTAAACTTGAAAAGATCTTTAAACCTCAGTGCCAAGATTTGACTTGCCTGTCCTATAAGCTCTGGGATTCCTCTGTTAGCCTTGGTACCAAGCTGTTGTGTTCTACATGCCTTATGTCTCCCATAATCAGATTTAAAGTTTAATTTCCAGCCCATCACTGCTTACACCTTATATGGCAACTTCCTTCTAAAACAGGAGCATAACTTCCCTTCTGGGTGTTTGCATCTCTGCTCTTTCCAGGATAACCAAGCCCCATTCAAGGATTTTAATCAACCCTAGTGTGCAATCCAATTTATGGCATAACTAATAATTCTTGACCTCTAGTCCTGTCTACAGTGTCCTTAGCCATAAAGTCATGAGTATAGATATTTATCCTGCAGAAGTCCAGATTTTATTTTGGGAATAAATAGTATTAAGTACATTTTTTCTAAAATCCTCCCTGATAATGAAAGGATATTTTAATTTGATTAGACTGGGAAATAAGAGCACAAAGCCGCCAAAGGAAATGGACTCTGAGAGTGTTATGTGGGGCTACTTGTTTTTACATCATGAAGGCTTATAGCTACAGGCACTGACAGCTTGGTCTAAATTAGTTAAGTGGCCAGACAAGCAGAACAAGAAAAAATAGCACCAGCAGGGCAACAGTGGGCATGTGGGTTGCAGCATTTGGGCTAAAGCACTTTCTGAATGCATGATAACCACATTTGCTCAGAAGCCAACACCATAGCTCTGGACATTCCCTATGAGATTCTAAGTTCCAGGCTTTTTTTTTTTTTTTTTGTGTGTGTGAGCAGTTTCTTCACATCTCCTTTGGTCTGCTCATGCTTGTGAGGAGTTATTCTTTGAGCAGCACCAGATGATCTGGAGTTCACCTGTTTCTGAGTTCATGTTTTGCAGTAGAGCACAGAAGCCGGAGAAAGTCACCCACGGATATTTTGAAGGAAAGAACCGGGATTCTGAGTGTGATGAGGCTCTGCTCAAACTGCAGCTCTCTTCTTTTTCCATTTAGGGCAAGTGTGGAAGCACCACCAGGTACTCTGCTCAGACAGGGCAGTGGGAAGACCACTGCAGCTGCTGTGCAGCCACTCAGACCACCACGGTGACCATCCCACTGCGGTGTCCCAATGGCACTGTGGTGCAGCATTTCATCCCCTCCGCCTCGCTGTGCGAATGCCGTGCTCGCAAGTGCACTCCATGAATGGTGCCCAGTTGCTTAATCTGAAGCTTTATGATGAAGGAACTTCACAATGCAAGCCTCATTTTCTCTGTATGCTGCCTTATCCATTAGGATCCTGAATAATTGTATTGACACAGCAAAAAATAAAGCTTGCCAGCACAACAGAACACAGCCTGATTCATCTTGGGGGGGGTTGTAAGAGAGAGATTCCCTTCATTTCACTCTGGAAATTAACCCAAATTATTGAAAAAAACAAACAAACAAAAAAAACCACCAAAAAACCAAAAGAGCAACCACAAATAAATCATGCTCAGAAGCTGTTGTTTATACTTAAAAGAACATACCCCAAGTCATTTAGTATTGTTTGCAGAGACATTAGATTTTCATTCCCCACTTCAGTCCTTAATGACACACTGGATTCTATAATTTTTTGTTCTTTTCCCTCCCATTCTTTTCAGGGAGTACAGTAATTATGGAGTAACACTTCAGAGTAAGAGTAGGATGTTCCTGGTACACAAACAATACTGATTGTGGCTCAGACAACCAAGTATCTTTCTGCAGTGCATATATACATGTTTCTCTTGAAGCTGAGTGCAAAGAACCTCGGTGTTGAGGACAGGCTGTGTAAATTCTGCAAGTCCTCAGGACTTGTGCACAGGGTTAAGGACAGCTCTTCAGCCAGTTTACCTCCACCCTCACACCAGTTCCTTCCTGTAGCTGCCTCTAGATATTAGCTACTTGACAGATGGATTTGGGTCACCTACTAGTCAACAGTTTATCTGAAGCTGAAGATCAGCAATTCCTGGAATAGCAACCTGCAACATCAGGGAGGAGCAGAGAGAAGGGATGGATTGGGAGTAAAAGGCAAATGTCATCCTCTTCCACTTACCATGGCTGGGATGCCTCTTTGTTTCAGCCTGTGCCCTCACCCAGACTGACCCTTCTTAGCTCATGAAAGCTGATGGGATTGCAGCCCAAGGCTTTGTGGCTGCAGACAGGTCTTCTAATTAGATAATTAATTGTATGAGTCAGTGCAATTCAGGCCCATGAGAAGAGCACTTACTGGCTTTGACAGCAGGGAGTTCTGGGGACTTTGGTGTGGTCTAGATGTTGTTACTCAGGCCTGGCTGCTACCTGTGTATTCCAAGACCCCGTCATGAGCAAAGCCAGAAGGATCTTCCTTGAAAATCATGTTGTAGAAACAGACTGGCAGGAAAGAAAAAGCAGAAGGCAATGTTATACCATCTCCTTTAACAGGCTGAGGAGGTAAATACATTTTTGACTGATTTGCTGGCATGAGAAACTTCTTCAGGCAGCCTGCCCCAAAAGAGCTGTCTGTCTTTTGCCTATGGATCCAGCGGGCTTGGACCTGCTCTGTGCAGGTTTCATTGCCTTTCACACACAGGCAGCTGCAATTAGTGCAATTCCAATCCTGGCAGCAGCATTCCTCCTTGGCAGGAGTGAAGGGCACAGTCCTGCCTACAATCAAGCACATCACACAGTCCTCTACATCTTACTGCTCCATTGGCATTCTCCAGCAGAAACTAGGCTTTGAGGAATGCTGTTTCCCAAGTCATACATACTGTTTGTGGGCCTTGATGGGTTTGAACTACCTTGGTCTTTACCTTTCTGCCAATGATTAGGAGCACATCCCACTGCTTCAGAACACCAGCTGGATTGTTGAGTGTGCCACAGGATAGATTTACAGGAATGCTGAATGGATTTGGGGAGGAGTCTTATATAACTCCTTAATAATTCAAAACATCTAATCTCTCTGCTAAATTTACAGACTTGCAAGCACCACTCCTCTACAGCAGGTGCAACCTGATCAGGTATATTGGTATTATTTGTCACAGCTCTGCATTATCAATTAGCACCATACCCAGGTACCTCAGGAAAGACAGTGATGCCAAGATATGATTTTCTCCATTGGAAAGTCTTAAATATAGACTGCTTCCATTCTAAGCAGCTGGCTATTGCTTCCTCTCATATTGCTGTGTATATTATTTATTACCTGAGCTAAGTGTATTACCTGTAACACACCCATCCTTATGGCTTATAGAAGCTGGTAATTGGAACCTGTGCAGGCAGAACTATAAGTCCACAGGGATCTCAGCAGGACCTGGCTCTACATTCCTACACTATTCCAGAATTAGCCAGGATTTGCCTTTCTGATTTTTAGCTTAGTTGGAGCAGCATAGATTGTGGATGGAAAATAGTGAAAGTTTCAGAAAGTTTTCATTTTCCTCTCCTTGAGATAGGTGTAGAAACAGATTTGTTCCCTGTCTAGGAAACTGATTGTTTTTAAAACTTCTGAAAGAAGTTTTGAGAGTAGCATAAGACACTAGCAAGCTAAAAAAGACAAAGTATTTGATATCTGTTGATATATTGGTTAGAAAATAAGAAATGTCATTTCAAAGTAGGGACCAACAAGAGTGGGGTGATTTAATGAATTTGAAACCCCATATAAATTTCCTAGTCGTGGTGGGAAAATTTAACATCACCCAGCTCAAGTTTTGGAGCGCAACATCTGCACTGCTCCCTTGATGTACTCAGCAGGTTTGATAGCACAACCAGGGTTTATCAGCACATCTCTCTGGGACAGAGACAGTTTCTACTCTTGCCACCTGTGCCACAGTTCACTATAGTGATTCACAAGGACTTAGAGCCACTGGACTTATTCAGGCATTGAATAAAGCCATTTCTCCCTGTCACACTAGAGAAACCTTCCTAGTGTCATAACTAGGCTAAATGAATAAAAAAATTTGGACTCCAATTAGTTACATTCCCCTGCAGTTATCATTAGCAAATAAAGAGTCCTTTCTCAGATACCATTGGTCGTCAACAACTTTTCTTCCCTATACATTGCTTAAATTTCAAGGTTGAAGGCTAAGTGGGATCCATCACCTGTTCTGATTAGACAGTTGATTACAAGATAATCCCCTGAATATTTCATGCAGGAATGACAGGGCAGCCAGGCACTGAAGTAATTTGAGTATTTGAAACAGAGCCTTATAAAAAGCTTTTTGCACTTACCTCCTACCTGGGAGCACTGTGAAGCTTTGTAGATATACAGACACTCTTCTCCACAGAAACCACCTCCAAGACAATCTGATGCTCGAGTGCTGGTTCTTTGGACAGAGCTGGCTCTGCTGTAGAGCCCTGGTTCTGCATTAGCCTTTTCCCTTCCACTCCATTGCCTTATGGACAAAATATGCCTGTTGTTACCTTGCTTCTTGGGGCGTTATGGAGCATGAGGACAAAGCGCTGAAGTTCCAGCAGGGAATTGCCATGGCCTCTCAGGTCACAGGAGTTTGGTCTTTCTCCCTCTCTTCCCTCCATGATGGTAATCACCAAACCAGAAGGTCCTGCTAATTAGCTTCAGTTTGTGGTTTGCTTAAAGCAGGATCAAGGCAGGATGGAAATAGCTCTTCATGCTGTTCCCTCCTTAAGCCAGTGCAGGAGCAGATTGTGCACGGCATAGACACATCCTATTTTAGCACTGACGCAACTTCCAGCCAAACCTCCAGGCAACATGGAAACTCACATGCCCGGTAAGTTTATTCCCTGTTTCATTCTTATTGCTGCTTATGGAGTGGGATAGGCCAAAACGGGGTGGAGAACAAAGAAAGGAGTGCTTTGGAATGAGATCTCTGTCTTCTTTTAGGACATAAAAAAAAAAAAAAAAAAAAAAAAAAGAGAAATCTGTAGCCCCTTTAAATACAGAGAGCTCAGAGATAAAATGTGCAGAGTTCATTTCTCCTGAAGCCTCAGAAGTGCAGCTGTGGGTCAGTGTTGTGATCCATGTGGAAAAGACAATCACTAGGCAAATGTCTTCTGCTGTTTCCACCTGCATTTTCCTTATTGCAGTACAACTGTGGGGAGTGAGCAATATCCTTTTCCAGGAGAAAATGGGCAGCCCTGAGCTCTCAATTCCCATACAAAAGGAGCAAATCTGCTCAGTGCATAAAACTTTTGTGCTGGAGTTCCCAGTGTATAAGTTTGGAATAACTTTCAGTGCTGATGTTGAGTCATTGTTCTTTTACTGTCACAGTCAAAAGCTCTGTGGTTGTTTCCAGGTTATTTCATTGTTTCTGGGGCTGTATCTCTGCTGGGAACTTCAAACTTCTTATTTGAATAGTAGAAGAATAGAATTAGACCATTAAATTTTAGCTATCTGGTACTTCTCTCTTTAGAATGGTTCAAGGACTATTTAGGTGTTTAGTTCCCTGCTACTTAACTGCTTCTATTAAATGAGTCCCATAACTAAACTCAGAATTGGATGGTTCTCTTTATAAAGAGTATTTAATCTTATTCTGGCGATGGGTAGGCAAAGGATATCTATGTTATGTATGGCTAAATGTAAAGGAATACAACTGAAGTACTGAGTCCTACCCAAGAGATTGTCCTGCTGGGTGTCCTGGAGGCTCAAGACATTTCAAACTGAGTGTTGTCATGGGGTTCAGACATGCAGATGCCAGGCTATCCAAGGCATCAGTCAGGATTTGTTGTTTTGCCCTTTCCACCTGCAGTCTGAGATGTACTGTGTGAGCCCTGAACACACAGGCTGTGAATTAGATGGCATTAGAGACAACCCAAACAGCCTTGTCTGTCTTTAAATTCTATGATTCTTGAAAGGCACTAAAGTGGTGGTTTTGAAGACGTAGTGGAAGAAATCATGTTTTGCTGTAGTTGGTCTGAGTTTGGTGGAGATGTGCACAAGAAATAATTTTGGCCTGAGCTGGACTTCTTTATCTACATTATGCAAATGTGTCAGTAACCAACTCCTGTTGGATTTCAGGGCTTTTTTTTTTTTTTTTTTTTTTGTCTGTTTACTTTTTTAAATTCTGCTCTACATGTAAAATTACAGAAAGTACCTGATTTTTCTGACATAAGCATATATCAGGACTAACAGTGAAGGACTTGACATAGAAAACGGGCACTAGAAGAACTCAAAAAATATAGATCAGCAGTAGACATTAAATCTAGCACAATGACATTAAATCCTGCAGACTGTGGTCCACTATAGAAATAATTTTAGCTAAGGGACTGGATAGAGGGCACAGAAATAGGAGGATTTGGTGAGCTGTGTGTTAGTTTGGACTTCACAGCAGAGATGCAGCCCCCTGTATTGAAATCAGCAACCCTAGATGTGCATATTCAGAGCTGAGAAGTCATTATTTACTGAGAACCTAAAGAGCACATGTATAACCATGCTTCATCTTTTCATATATATATATGTCCTTTGAAAAAGACGTGTTTGGGTAAAGCTACAAGGAAATAGTAAGTTCAAGTAGGTATTTTTTCGTCCCTACTTGGGGGCTGGAGTTTGGCAAACAATGCTCCTAAACTGCAGATGTTTTGAACAGCCTTGCAGAGAAACATCCTTCTAACTGTGGTGTCTTTCAGAAATGCAGATCCTTTCTAATACTAATCTGGAAAGAGAGAAAGATAAATGAAAGCAGTTCCCTGTCCATGCCCTGGATGACCAAAGCATTTGCCGTGTATTCTGCAAGTAGCTGTGTTGTGATAATCTGATCATCTGGACCACTCAGCTCAGTTAATTAGCTGTTACTCAGGATTTAATACAGAGCTCCTCATTAGGCGGACTCTTTTACTGCCTCTTTCACAAGCAGTGTGGTCCTTTAACACACCCTCTCAGTCCTTCCACTTTTGGCAGTCTGTGCAACATCCTTGTGGTGACACTTTGGACAAGGACCTGGGAACACAAACAGTGAGGTCTATTACTGCAAACCTTAGAGTTTGCAAAAAGCTGAGGTGAAGGAGTGCAGAGAGGCTGAGTGAACAGGTGGTGACTGGCTGTGAATTGGCACTGGAACTGGAGCTGGTCTCTGATCACTGTTCTGGAGGTATCTTGTCCTTGGAAGCCATTTACAGCTTGATGGAGTTTGACTGGAGGGATGGCTCCCCAGCTATTTTTTGTAGAATGAGTGTAGTTCTTGCATGTTTGCTTTCCAAGTTCAATTCAAGTTTCCCTGTACTGCTGTTCTCTGTAGATACATAAATACATACATATATATATATGTGTAAATATACACCAAAGCTATGCATGTGTGCATATTTAAAATTTTTACATATATTCCCATACATACACACTCATACAGCTTTTTTCTATCAATACTAATTCCTCCAGAATATTTACAGAATGAGAACATGTAAGGCCAGATGTCATAAAAGCTTACAGGGTGGAATGAGGTCAGGCTGCAACTGAAGCAGAAGCCCCTGAGACACTGCTGTACCACAGGCAAGAACTGTCAAATATGGAATGCATTCAAAACAAAACATTTTGGTTTAATCAGTCTAATTTGGGAAGATGAAGAGCTTTTGGAAGAACAGGAGGCTTCCAGATACAGATATGGCAAATGCATTTCCATCAAAAAGCATAGTCTGGCTGGGAGTCCCTGACTGCCTCACCAGTTTACCAGTGTTAATCTCAGGTTCATGACACAGTTTCTGGAGGTTGGGAAGCATAATGGAAATGAAATCATGTTATTATAAATGAACTGCAGCTTTTTTCCTAGGCCTAGTTAAAAGGACTGGAAAGAAAAAGAGGTCTTTAATTGACTGTGTAAAAGTCTTGTGAGATATCCCAGACTCAGTCTGAAAATACTGGAGAAACATTGTGTGTGGCCTCTGGGAATGAAACCTTCACTTATTAATTATTTTCCTTGGAGTTTCCCTTGTGGCATCATTATGTGCTTCATTAAAGTGAACCAAGCACGAGTCTGCTCAGGAGATCAGACAGGGAAGACTGGTGAGTCAATCTGCTGGATTGTTCAAGTGCTGCTGGACCCTAATCTGGTATTGATAGGAAACATAAGAATAACCATAACATCTAGGGGTCAGAACCCCTCCTCCAAGTATTTCCTCTTTAGCATTCCACTGTCTTCTCTCTCAGAACATGGTGGTGGGGAAGCAGTTTCAGTCTGAGTATAGGGTATAGAAGGGGCTCAGCTAAATGAGGGGGAAATGCAACCTCCAGACTTCAGCAGTACACAAGGGATGTGATATCTCCCCAGATAGATGGGAACTGTTATTTCTTCTTCCTGGAGAAAAGTCCTGACTAGACAGAGGGAGTGGTTCTTTGTCTCTATAGTGGTGGTGGTGCTGATCATGTGGGCAGACGTGTGCGGGATGCCTTCTCCTGGGTATAAAACACTAATGCTGTAAGGATGAAGACATGATTTTTCCCTCACAGTAAGAGCTTCTCCGAGAGAATGAAAGTATGGATCAGTCAACCCCGTTTCAGCTGCGGCACCACTAGAGGGGGAAAGAGTATGAAACATTTGTGCATCAAAACATTTACTGTATCCACTGGTTCTTATTTTTCACTGTGCTACTGCCTGTATGGAATTGACCTGTTGGAGTGAGGCGGCCTCCAAGAGGATCAGAGGGAGAGAGCAGCTCTGCTGTGAAGAAAGGCTGAGATAATTTGGATTGTTCAGCCTGGAAAAGAAAAGGCATTGGAGTGACCTCATTGTGGCATTCCAGTGCCTGAAGGGAACTCACAGGAAAGATGGAGAGAGACTCTTGACAAGGGCCTGGAGTGACAGGAGAAGGGGGAATGGCTTCACACTGACTGAGAGAAGGTTTAGATTGGATATTGGGAAGAAATTGTTCCCTGTGAAGGTGGTGAGGCCCTGGTACAGGTTTCCCAGAGCAGCTGTGGCTGCCCCATCTCTGGAAGTGTCCAAGGCCAGGTTGGATGGAGCTGGGAGCAAGCTGGGATACTGGAAGGTGTCCCTGCCTATGGCAGGTGGATAGAAATGAGATGATCTTTCAGGTCTCTTCCAACCCAGGACATTTTGTGATTCTGTGATGATTTCCATCCCCTCCAGACCCCCCATTATTTCACACTGTGACCATGTGATTTGTCAAACACAAGACATAGGGAGCATGTCTAGAAATTTCAGACATCAGCCCCTGAGGCCAGAATATGTAGGTATAATCTTAGATATACTTCAGGAGTGTTTCCCATGTGTAAAGAATTCTTTATGGAGAATGACCATGATCCATAAGGTTGTACCTCTGCCTCATGGCACTGGATTTGTTCACATCACTAGAAATGAATAATGTCTACTGACTACAATATTTCCTATTGCATTAGGGAACCACCTATACAAAACCTGTTTTATGTATTTATCTCTCCTTCTCAGACTTTGTTCTACCCTCCTCACATCCAACTCTCAATGGACGGAAGACAGCAAAATCAGCAAGGGATTCTTTTACAGCCTACAACAGCAAATACCTCACTCTTCCTCAGAACCGGCCTTCTTGTCACAAAAATGGGACCAATGGAGCTCTTGAAGCATCAGTGGTGTCCTACAGCAGTTCTGTAAGTAGGGTTTCATGTTCATTGACCTACCTCAAGTGCATTTGGGGTTATGAAGAACCTTGAAGCAGGGTGACAAAAGCAGGGTGCACTTTCCTGTGTGTTGGTTAAATCAGAACAGGGAGAAAAATTATTATGAGGAAAGTGATACCACAGCCTCAGGTTGTTCAGTTGTCTTTCTGTGTACAAGAATTAATTTCTGCAGTAAACTCACCAGACTTTTCTTAATTGTTTGCTTTAGCCAAAATCCTTCAGAGTAAGAATGGAGGGGGTTGCAGGAAAGATCTGCAGGTTGATCTCTAAATGAGGTGTGCCTGTGCCAACCCTGAGCCAGCTGGGTCCAGGTTGAGTGAGGGCTGGATTGGATTGATTCCTAGTCAAAGTGTGGTGCGGCTGTAGTGTTCAGAGGAGAGCCATCATTAGAGGAGACAGCTTTTGGGATGTATTTGTAGTAATATTTTTGCTATCAGACCACTAGAACAAAATCATTGTGAAATGCTGATCCTATCTTCCCATTTTCTTATTCCTTGGTGTGATGGCTTCTTGTCTTGGAAACATAAGAAGCAGTGAAAGCAGGACCTAAGGTGATAATTTAAATCACTGTTTCTGACTTTTACAATGATTGTGAGAGGAGAGGAGAGAAAGATCTTGATAGTTCCTTCAGAGACATTTTTGAAATTGTGACTTTTTGTGTTCCTCCCTAAAAAAAGTCTTCTTGTGCCAGAATGTCACATGGTGAGGCAAGTAGTGCAAATTTAGGGCAGGAAATACGGCAAGTGAACTCTGTGGGAATTTTTATTCATTTTCTTTGAATTGGACATCCATAATTATGAAGATGGCACCTTGCTGCCAAGAGTGAGGAAGAGTCCATGGAGAGAGAGAGGGAGTCACTGTTGACTCTCCTCATCCCCTGTGTAACTCCAGCAACCCCAAGTGTTGCTATGGTGCCCTCTCAGGTGGCTGGGATGTGGCAGGTGGCTCCACACAGTAACAAGCAGGAAAACCTCGGAGTGATTTTCACATCCTGCAGCCTCCTTGTTTCCTCTCCCGCTTCTTGTTGCTGCCCACACTCTCCAGTAAGGGAGGAGACGATGCTCAGAGCTCATCTTCTCCAGAGCCAGCTAATGCATTGCCTTGTGCCAGTGACCTGCTGGTGGTGACATCATTCCTTCTGCGCTGTATAGCCTGAAACTCTCTGGGAGGGACACTAGAAATCTGCCACGGGCTTTTCCTCGCTGGGGCAGAGATGGATCTGGAAAGTTTGCATGGGCTGCCCGTGAGTACTACGTGAAAATGTATCTAATCAGGAAATGGGGAATTGCAATAAAATGCTGTCTCACAAGCACTTTTATATTCTGCCAGGATGTAGTGCTGAGTATAATTTTGGATGTGCCTAAAAGGACTGTGTATATACTTTAGACGTGAAGGGTGTGATAAGAGTAATGTGCAAAGCAGATTTTTTGGTGGTAATTTTGTGAAAGAATGAAGGATGTAACATACATGTAAACCCAAGATTTATTTAGTGAAATGATGACTGAAAGCTACTTTGTGGGAAATTAAGCGAAGCAAAACAATGAAAAACAAGAATCTGGGTGTGTTGATGAATACAATAATATGCACATTTATATAATGTATTCATAAATTTGTGTTGTGTTAACAAACAAGGTAAATGCCATACAGCAAGTGGTTAACTTTGCATTCAGCACTACCAACACACGTAAGGAAGGGAAGAAAAAGAAAGAGAAAGAAACCTTTGAGTGGTAGCTGTCAAGATTTTGCTTGTACAGTCACCTGTGGGAACCATAAATATTTGGAATTAGGTTATAGGTTTTATCTTTTCCCCCCCACTATTGGAGGGCTGGTGTCACTCCAGAGAATAACACTCTAGAGAGCTCTCTGAAGGGCTTTACACTGCAGCATTGTGCTGGAAATGGTGGTTGGAAACAGTTTGGAAAACTCATGGGCTGCCTTAATGAGTGGGAAGTGCAAGTGAATGCCTCAGTGACGAATGCTGCAGAATTCCCATCCAGGCTGGGCTGTGATGGCAGGATTACTGTTGGAGCTGCATTCCAGAAGGGTTCTGAGAGGGAGATGATGAAGCAAGGATGGTCTGAGGGGCTGACTGGGTGCAACAGGAGTGGTTTGAAGGATCTTAGCCATGTATTCCCTTTTGCAGTGTTACTGGTCAGTCAGTCTTTTCATATGTTAAAACACAAGCTAGCACCACTAGCCATTCATGAGACATATCCTTTCTAATCCCTGATATTTTCTGAAGTATTTCTGTCCATCCCTGCCCTTCTGGACCTTGAACCACATTAAAGATATTTCTCCTCTTCTGGTTAAGATCGATTTCCTCCCCTCTGACACCATTTTTGCTTCCCTTTCCTGCCTGCTTTGCTCCACAGCACTTGGCCTGTAATGTGCTCATTATTCTCACTTCTCTGCCCCTTTTCAAACTGTGGGTGTCCTCTCCCCTTGGTCTGTGCACATGCAGAACAGGGTGACAGAGTTGGGGTGTGCCTCCGTACCTGCCCTTCCGAAGGGATCCCATGTGCTGGGATAAACTAAACTATGCTTTATTTATGGTCAGAGGAGGAATGAAGTGAGACTGGTGTGCAAAATTAGTATTCATAAGTCATACCTGAATTCTTCATGGCTTTGTGTGCTCGTGTGGAGGTAGACCCCCACGTGGTTGGGCTTTTTGGCTTTGTCTGTGCAACTCCTGTGTTTCTCTTCCAGATTATCAACAACTACGTGGAAGGGAACCCAGTAGGGGCGAGAGACAACGCCTCCCCAAGTGGCCTGCACTTCAGGGACAGCAAGAGGAAGGTAGACTACGTCTTGGCCTACCACTACCGCAGGCGCCTGGCCCCGCACGAGCCCGGCATGGCCTCCCCAGAGCCGAGGCACGGATCCTCCTCCGTGGCCATGGTTTCCAACGGAGGCACCGGGAAGGGCCGTGCTGAGCCCCAGCAGCAGCAGGAGCAGGAGCACAGCCAGCGTGCCCTGCGGGAGTGGCCAGGGCTGCCGGGCCTGGAGGTGGTGGAGCTCAGCCCGCTGGACGCCCTGGAGAAGGAGAGGCGGCTGCAGCGGGAGGAGTATGAACACAACCTGCTGGAAGCGGGGCTGGAGATCGAGAAGGACCCCGAGGTAAGAGGGGAGACCTGCACCTCATACATGGCTTCAGGTGTCCCGATGGATAGCGGCCACTTTGGATGCCCGAAATACGGTGTGAAGCTAAGAAGGTGGCCAGGGTGTGTTTGAGTTGCTTGGCCCTTTCTGCCTGAGAAAGACATGGTGGTTGTTGTTTAAAGCAGTGTTGAGTAGCATTTTTAATCTTACGTCAGGTGAAAACGTATTTTTTTATCTAAATGTTCTTATGGCATGCAGCAGACATTTTTCTTACAAAAAAACCCCAACACCTTAAATGCTGCTAAAACGAAGAAAGTATTGCTTAAGTAATTTGCTGGAACACTGCTAAGACATTTTGTATTTCCCCACAATATTTTCAGCGTGACTCTCAGCTTTCTTCTCAGCCATATGTGAGTTTTGTGTCCTTTCTTCATTCCACCCACAGAATGAGCAGCTCCCATGCTTTGACATAAGATGATTCCAGTCTACGATTTTTTTTTCTCCCATGTGTCTGATGTTGGAATGACGTTGTGCTCACGTCAGCTGGGAGCTGTGGTTATTTCACTTGGCTGTTACCAGTCAACCAATTGAGCACAGGTCTTCCAAATCATGTAGCACTGAGCTCTGTGCTATCCCTCAGTACCCCTTGGAAAACCATGGATATTTATATCCAATGAAGGGAAATGCCTGCTGGGTTCTGGTTTTAGGTGCTCTATTGTTCTTGACACCAAATTTGAGAGATTTAAAGCTCCTTTTTATACAGCCTAAGAACTTGTGTTGCTTCCACTGCAACCAGTCAACACTTCCAAAAATGTGGAGCCAATCACAGACTGAATCCGAAAATCTGAGACTGACTGGCTTGGCATAGTGTATGCATGTTAAATCACTGGCAGGGGGAGAAAGAAAAGTCTTTTGACTCTTAACGTTTTTCTTGCTTAGTTTTCTGAGTTGCAGGTGGCTCTGGGTTGTATTTCGCTGTACAGCCTGGCTGAGACATCCTTGCACTGAGCAGAAAAAAGTGATCTCAGATCCTGGTTCTTTTATGCTGCACACTGGGGTTATGGTTCAGTACATGACCATCTTAGTGCTATGACTTTTATAACCAAATTGCATAAACCCCAGGAGAACAGCTGTCTTTGGAGACCCCTTTAAGTTCTGAATTTCATCAGAATCCAAAAAGTCAAGCAGGAGATTTGGATTTGATTATTTGACTCATTACTTACCTTAAGTCCAGCTGGATACAAATTCTGTTTTGGCCTCCTTCCAAGTGATGACACATGCTCTTAATATACAAAGTGATAAATGATGTCATAAAATGTTGATCAAAAACCCCTTTTTTGTCACAGTCTTCACTATGGAGAGAAAAAGGCTTTTTGTAAAAGAACTGGGAAGTTCACAAGAAATTGTTGGTCAATTCTTTTATGGAAAAAATTAATTGATTTTGAAAATGACAAAAAAAGCTATTCCATCACTTCTCTGTGTGTGTACAGCATCACTCTTGTCCCTCACCCCTCCTCCTGTCCTTCTCCACACAAGCTGTCTGTTCAAAAGGTGAAAGCGTTTTTCCTTCCAGAATCTCCTGAGAAACTGGAAGGGACTGGAAGGACTATGTCTTTTCCTTTTTCTTCCCTGCCCACGACCTATGGCCTTTACTTTCTTTCCTTTTTCTCACTTCACTGATTTTTTCTTCTGTTAGTTAACTGCTGTTGTAACATGTTGAAGGTTCTGCCCATTTTCTTGATGTGAATTTTGTAGAAAATGCTGATTAGGCACATGTGAAAAGCACAGCTGTCCTTATATGTGGATTAAAGTTGTGTGATGAGCTGATATGAAAAAAACTTCTGCTTTTAGTCCTGGGGGAAAAAAAAGTATCTATAAATTCATTAAACTGAGAACAGCCTTAAAGCAGCATTGGTATTTTTGTGTAGCACAGTGGACTTTCAACTACTACATTTCCAGTGGATTATGCTGGACTGAATGTTTGTTTGGTGGAGTTTTTTTTTGTTTGTTGTTCATTTCAGTGCTAATATAAAAACTAGAGTTTTTAATACAATACTATTAGAAGTTGAGATATATTCTTTAATATATACTTTGGACCAGGTTTTAAGATAAGTCTGATCTGGCTGCAGAGGTAAATATTAGAAGGATTCCACTTTTGGGCTCTTGGTTTAGAAAAGCCTTGGTTTCTCTGCGTTACATCATCTTCCTATGGTTTTGCAAGAAAATCCACTAATTTAGAATGATGGGATGTCCTGAATCAAAGAATCGTGGAATGGTTTGGGTGTACCAACCTCACAGGACAGGGGATTTCTTCTAGAAGCTGCTATTGTAGGCTTAAACTTTTTAGACATCAGGGAGTTCATCTCTAGGAACACAGGATAGAGTTACAGCAATTCTAAAATCTTTCTTTCTTGCAGCTTTTTTTTGGAAAAATAGGAATTTCCATAATGTTAATATGTTTGCTAACATGTGGCATTATTATGATTGTTATATGTTTGATAAGTAGGGATAAACACCTTTCTCGCTTATTTGTCAAATGTGTAAAAGAAGAGGGCGAGAAAAAAATGAGGATGTATAATTTGTATGTGGAGGGAGGCATACTTCTGGTTTTGAATTTGTGGAAAATAGGCAAGACTATGGACTGTCTCCATTCATGCAGTTATTATTTGTAAATTAAGGAGTTCTTGACTAAATTTTCAACTTCCTAATAACTATCTTTCATTTGGTTTTGCTGACATCCAGAAAAACTTTAATTTCTCTTAATACAACCTTCCTGGGGTTTTTTTTGTTTGTTTGTTTTTGTTTTTGTTTTTTTGCTTGTTTTCTTGTTTTTAAACTGATGAGATGATATTTTGCATGTCCAAGATGAAGTGCACAACGACAGTCTTGGGCATGAAGTTGCCCAGGAAAGGCAATAAATACCATGGACATTGCAGTTCTTGTTGTTTTGGGGTTTTTTTAAATTTTCCTTTACCTTTGTTATGGCTTTGTTTTTCTTATTCTTTGTGTTGTTTTTGTTTGTTTGTTATTTGTTCCTGAGGAAACTGATAATTGTGTTTCACCTAATCTGAAATCAGTCATTCCCTTAAATTTGAATTCTACTGTTGCTTTAATGACTGCAAATGCAGCACACACAATTTTCAATTAGTATTATATATGGTAAGGCATAATAGGTATGGAATAAGAAGACACTGGAGATGTGCCTTGGCATTCTGACAAAGCTGGTTCATTTTCGAGCACATTAGAAGTAAAATGTACTTTGCTAAGTAGCAGTTGGGAGAGGAAATATTATTTCAAGGGGAAGATGATGACAATTCTAAAACAAAGTGTAAATTATCCTCCAAGAAGCTCATCTAACCTCAATTTTTGAGCTCATATTGTTTCAAAAATGTCTCACTAAACTCCCTTGATTACATTACATTTGAAGGGAAGGAAGTCCTTAAGGTCCTCAATGCTGATGTTAATATTACTGATGATAGTGGTTGTGATTGGATTTTTCTGCTTGATATGCAAGGCATATTTCTGAATTTTTATGGAGAAAAACCCACCTAAACTTAAAAACCCAACCAGCCAAACGAAATTCCCAACACCTCCCCAGCCTGAGCCAAACAAAAGCTTAGTGCTGCAGTAGATTTTATTTTTGGGGTTAAAATGCACTGTTTTGTTGTACTAAGATGCTCCCTATTTGTCAGTGGGAGGCAGCTTGTCTCCTGTCAGCTGTTAAGGACAAAGCATAGCCAAAATGATGCCACGTATATTGCTCAATTCAGTAGTAATTAAAAGCCTGAAAAAAGAGAAAAAAGGGTTTTTTTCCAAAATCTGTGAATGTACTCTCTGTACACTCCCAGGAAAACATCTCATGCCTTTAGTACATGTGAGACACCTTGCAGACACTCAGTGTGGGCAATGTAATTGCCTCAAAATATTCATTCATCCAAAGTGCAGAGGAAAGCTTAATAGTAGCTAGCATTAATTTTAAAAGCATATGGAAATTTAATATGTGTCCTAAACCTTTATTCCTGTTAATGAATGCCTCCTGAAGCCAATGAGAATACAAATAGAGTAATAGAGCATTGGAAAAAGACCAGGGTCTTTTGTGCTCTAGGTCTTTGGACTTTGTATTTCAGTCTCTCAGCACTCAGAATGAGACAATCCTTCTTTGGGGAGCCAATTATATAAATATTTGATGCATATTTTTCACCGACTCTGGTTACAGAAGCATTAATTAGCTAAAAGATGTTCTGCTCCTGTATGTTACTTATATGGGGCTGAAATGTAATACACAGCTTTTATAAAATTAAAGTTGAACAGGCAAGGCAAGGTTTTCAGTGGTAGTGAGGTGAACGTGATGAAAATATTGGCAGGTTGATTAACTATTTAGGAGGAAATAATGTCTCCATTTTAGACAGGATTTTGAAGTAGCCCCATAGGATTTAGGTGTGATTAAATCAGCATTAAAATAATGATCCGTAATAAAAGGTGGCTAAGTAGAATGGCTGTGCTGTCAAAGCTCAAAATCCATATTATGAGTCCAGGGTTTTTTTAATGACTGTGGTGTGACTTGAATAAATGAATGGGCAGACAGACTCTGTGTATTTTAATTACCACACAGACTCTTGGTGCTCAGCTATCAGGTACCTTAGTCAAAATGGCTTCCAAGAGATGTAGAGAGAATTGAAAAGATGTACAAAAATCATCTATGTTTTGTCAATAACATTTATAAAGCTCTTGGGTAAGCAGTGGTGAATGTCATCAGTTTTTTGCAGATTGGGAAATGGAGTCCTCCATATCTTGAGTTTTAGATGAAGGTAGAGTAGGGCTGTATATGCTGGTGATATTTACAATGGGATTTGGGTCAGAGGCATCCTATTTTTACTTTTTTTTAAAATTATTTTATTTTATTTTATTTTATTTTATTTTATTTTATTTTATTATTTTATTTTATTTTATTTTATTTTATTTTAT